>JAKOGI010002187.1:0-133452 GCA_029747015.1 Carnegiea gigantea
TTTCACCAAATACTCAAAACATGATTCCCATGCTAGGTTTCCCAAAAAGGGGTTAGAACACCAACATGTCAGTTTTAAACCCATCCTGCACAGGTTCGGTAAAATGACCATAACGTTTTCCACAGACCTCAGATTGATGCGATTCAAGAGTCATTTTGAAGCTAACACACTGACCTATCTTCCCACCAAAAATCAGAATTTTTTGGATTGGCCGATCATTACCAGTTTCCTTTCAAAGCCTGCCCTGTTTTTCTGAAAATTCCAGCTTTAGTGTTTTCCTTCATGTTTTTCACCAATCCCCAACTCAAACTCCTTTTTAAGAGTGTGTAAATACACTTTGGTACATCCCAACCTCATACAAAAACACCATACATAATTTCTTTTCATATTCATATCAAATAAAGCTCCCTTTTTAGTCACATATACTCACCACACATTTAGCCTTAGTTGGTCCAAATCATGCATTTTGAGCAAAACCCTAGCTTTGGGTTAACTTGAACTCACTTCCATCTTTTCCCAAACACCATAAACACCACAACAAACTTCAATATATTAAAACATAAGCCAAAACAAGGATAAAACAAGCAATAAACCTCATTTGAACAAGTAACTTGCATGAACAAGATGAAACCCTAACCCTAACTTCATCTCTACCTTAATCCATCAACAAGAAGGTTCTTAAGACCTCAAAACAGCATGATCCATCACTAAAACAACCATAAGAAGAACCAAAAATCAACAAGATCAAGAATCAAAACACAAATCAACATAGGGGTCAAAAGAACACTTACTTTGTGCTTGAGAAAGTTGCTAGAAATGATGCTTGATGTCTATGAAAGTGAAAGGGATGTTTGGGGGTGGTGAGTAGGGATGTTTGGTGGGTTTTTTGGTGGTTGAAGGTGGCTGAAATGGTGATGGTTTCTCTGTTGTTGCCGTGTAGAGAGAGGAGGAGAGGGAAGAGAGAGAAGCTCACAAAAAGGCTTGGTTAAAAATGAACCAAAATGAAAAAATTTTACAATTTATATTTCAATTTACTTGGCTGAAAATTGAAAGAGAAAAGTCAAGAAAAGCATGCTTGATTAAGGCTTAATTAAGTGAGATTAGCTAAACAAATGAGGTTCAAGACTTGTTGCATCGCAAACGGCCCTAAATGGGCTTGGTTTTGAGAAAGAACTGAAACCGAGTGCGTTTGTGAATTTTTTTTTTTTTTTTTTAAAAGTTTGCGATTGACCTAAAGATAATTAAATCACTTAATTCATAAATATCAAGGTCTAATTTCGATGATTTTACAAAACAAAACTCGAATTGCAAGGTGAGGCCCATTAGATTTCCCACTTGAAATAACAAAGGAAACAATGATTTAAATGCGACGAAATTAATCACATAGATTAATGAAAAGAATAAATATAATATAGGGTTGGACTATTACAGTCTTCCCCCCTTAAAAAGTTTCGTCCTCGAAACTGACGAATTTCATCATGCAGGAATTACCTCAAATAAATATGGAT
The DNA here is from genome assembly GCA_029747015.1 of Carnegiea gigantea. Lineage (NCBI taxonomy): Eukaryota > Viridiplantae > Streptophyta > Magnoliopsida > Caryophyllales > Cactaceae > Carnegiea > Carnegiea gigantea. The sequence goes on from JAKOGI010002187.1 coordinate 1,509, forward strand.
ATGCAGTTCTCATAGCCTCTTCGGTCTCCCAAGTGGCTTCCTGGGAGGTGTGGTTTGACTATAGCACTTTGACCAATGGGACCTGCTTGTTGCGCAATTGTTTAATCCTGTGATCTAGTATTTGAACAGGACGTTCTTCATATACTAGATCTTCAGCGATATCAATCGGTTCAGATACAATGGTATGATCTGGATCTGGAATGTATTTCTTAAGCTGAGAGACATGGAACACGTTATGTACATGCTCAAGCTCTATAGGCAGATCAAGCCGATAAGCTACAGGATTTAACTGTTCAATGATTTCGTAAGGTCCAATATACCTTGGACTCAATTTTCCCCGTATTCCGAACCTCTTAACACCTCTAGTTGGTGAAACCTTCAGAAAAACTTTATCACCTACTTGAAACTCTAGAGGTCTTCTTCTTTTGTCTGCATAACTTTTCTGTCGACTTTGGGCAATTCTGATATGTTCCTGAATCTTTCTTATGGTTTCAGTGGTCTCTTGAATCATTTCAGGACCTATAATCAGTGCCTCATCCAAATCACTCCAGCACAATGGGGTTCTACATTTTCTTCCATACAGAGCCTCAAATGGGGCCATCTTGATGGTGGATTGATAGCTGTTGTTATAAGAGAATTCTACCAGAGGCAAGTCATCTTCCACTTCCCTTGAAACTCCAATACACAAGCTCTTAGCATGTCTTCCACAATTTGGTTTACCCTTTCAGTTTGTCCATCTGTTTCTGGGTGGTAGGAGCTACTGAAGTTTAGTTTGGTTCCAAAGGCTTTTTGAAGCGCTTGCCAGAAACGTGCTTGGAACCTTTGGTCCCTATCTGAGACTATGTCTAAAGGAATCCCATGTAGACGGACTATCTCCTTAACATACAGTTGAGCTAGTTTTTCAACTCCCCAAGTATCCTTGATGGGTAGGAAATGAGCTGACTTTGTGAGTCGATCAACTATGACCCAGATAGCATTCTTTTTCGTGGCAGAAAGCGGTAAACCCATAACAAAGTCCATCGAAATCGAATCCCACTTCCATGTTGGAATTTCTAAGGGTCGTAGTTCACCCACAGGACGTTGATGCTCGGCTTTAACTTTCTGACAAATTAGACACCTATCCACATATTCTGAAACGTCCTTCTTCATATTATTCCACCAAAAATATTGTCTCAGATCTCTGTACATCTTGGTGCCTCCTGGATGCACTGAATAACGAGTATTGTGAGCCTCTTCTAGGATCTGCTTTCTTAACTCCCCATGTTTGGGCACACATAGACGATTCTGGAACCTCAGAGTCCCATCCTCATGTACTACAAATCCTGGAGATTTCCCTTTCTCTAAATTTTGTTTTATCCTTTGAAGTTCGGGATCACTTTCCTGATTCAGTCGTATTTCCTCCTCTAAGGAAGGCTGTAAAGTGAGTACTGATAAACGAGCCTTCGTTTGCCCGTGGGACACCAATTGAATCCCAAAGGACTCCAGTTCTCTTAAGAGATTCAATTGAGTGATCATCACAGTGTTCGAGCTATGTTGCGCTTTCCTACTTAGAGCATCTGCCACCACATTTGCTTTACCAGGATGATATTGAATTTGCAAATCGTAGTCCTTAAGCAACTCAAGCCAACACCGCTGTCTCAAATTGAGCTCCTTCTGGGTGAAGATATACTTTAAACTTTGATGATCAGTATAGATCTTGCACGATACCCCATATAAATAATGTCTCCAAATTTTCAATGCAAAGACCACAGCTGCTAACTCCAAGTCATGGGTAGGGTAGTTCTTCTCATATGGCTTGAGTTGTCGAGAAGCATAAGCTACTACTTTGTCCTCCTGCATTAGTACGCACCCCAAACCATTCTTCGAAGCATCACTATATACAGTATACTCTTTTCCTTCCATTGGTAAAGTTAGGATTGGGGCGCTAGTGAGACGCTGCCTTAGCTCTTGGAAAGCTTCCTCACACCTTTCAGTCCACTCAAACTTATTTACCTTCTTCAGTAGATTGGTGAGGGGTGATGCTATTTTTGAAAAATCTTTAACGAATCTTCGATAATAGCCTGCTAAACCCAGAAAGCTTCTAATCTCTGTGACGTTGGTAGGCCTTGGCCATTCTGTGATTGCTCTCACCTTTTGGGGGTCAACCTTAATTCCTTCTTTGGTAATCACATGCCCCAAAAATACTACTTCCTCCAACCAAAATTCACATTTCTTTAATTTGCCGTAGAGTTGATGTTCCCTCAGAGTTTGCAATACTATCCGCAATTGATCAGCATGTTCCTTTTCATCCTTAGAATAGATAAGGATATCATCTATGAATACCACGACAAACTTGTCTAAATAAGGCCTGAAAACCCTGTTCATAAGATCCATAAAGGCTGCAGGAGCATTAGTGAGGCCAAAAGGCATCACTGTGAACTCATAGTGACCATACCTGGTCCTGAACGCTGTCTTAGGAATGTCCTCAGGCTTAATCCTAAGTTGATGGTACCCTGATCTCAAATCAATCTTAGAGAATACTCCTGCTCCTTGGAGTTGATCAAACAGATCATCTATTCGTGGCAGAGGATATTTGTTTTTGATGGTAATCTTGTTCAACTCCCTGTAATCAATACAGAGTCTTAAGGTTCCATCCTTTTTCTTAACAAACAACACTGGAGCACCCCATGGTTACACACTTGGCCTGATGAAGCCTTTCTGTAACAGTTCATCTAGTTGAATCTTTAATTCCTTAAGCTCAGTTGGGGCCATACGATATGGAGTTTTCGAAATAGGTTGGGCCCCATGAATTAATTCAATTCCAAAATCAATTTCCCTTTGTGGGGGTAGTCCTGGTAACTCTTCCGGAAAAACATCTTCAAATTCACAAACTACAGGTATATCCTCCGCTTTCTCTTCTTTCGTCTGGGAGTCAATAGCATAACACCAATACCCAATACACCCCCGATATAACAGCTTGCTTGCTTTCATAGCGGAAATCAAAGAGCAAGATTTTGTCTCTTTCTGCCCATAAAAACACACTTTTCTCCCTTTCCCATCCTTCAAAATAACCTTAAGATCTTCACAGTCAATTTTGGCTCCATAAGTATGTAACCAATTCATTCCCAAAATGATATCAAAATCAATCAAGTCAAATTGAATCAAATCCATAGGGAAGGTAGCTTCATCAATGATGATGGGGACAAGTTCATAAGAGAAGGGGCACTCAATCACAGAATTGTTGGGTAGTTTAATTCTATAATTGGTTTCCATCTTTTTGTTCTCCAGACTCAATTGTATAGCAGCTCGGGTAGATATGAATGAATGAGTGGCGCCCGAATCAAATAATACACAAAATGGCTTTGAATTTAAAAAGAGAGTTCCAGTGACTACCGTACCAGAGGTAGCAGCTTCCTTTTTGTTCATCACGAATGCCCTTCCTGCAACTGCAGGCCTTGTAGGTGGGGGTCCCTGGCGGGGCGGAGCTAAAGGTTTTGCTGCGCCTCTATCTACAGCTTTCAGTCGGCGGGGGCATGTAGTGATGAGGTGTTCAGGACTTCCACACCACATACATTTGTTGCTGCCAACTCGGCATTCAGGAGTGGTGTGATTTGTTCTTCCACACTTCGCACAGGTTACGGGTACTGACGAGCCCATAGGACGGCTCTTAGAGGGAAGTGGAGTAGGCTTTTTCTGGTTCTGATTCACACTTTCACTAGGAGTCCCCCGTTCAAACCCCTTTCTCTTATGGTTAATTGGGTTCAGAGCTCTCAATTCCGTCTTCACTCGTTCCACTTCAGCTGCTCGCTCATATAATTCTTGACAAGTCAAAATTGGTTACCCCGCTAACTGATTCCGAATGTAGAAGGCCAAACCTTCCTCGAACCTTCTCATCTTTAACCTTTCAGAGGATACAAATTCAGGGACAAATCTAGATAGTTCTGTGAACTTACTAGCATATTGCATCACAGACATGTTGCCACTAATTTTCAACTCCATAAATTCCTTCTCCTTTTGCCTTTGCACCACAGCTGGGTAAAATTTCGCCCTCAACTCCACTAAAAATTTATTCCAAGTGAATTCAGGCCCTAGGAGTTTATCCTTCACAGTACTCCACAAAATGTCAGCTTCACCTGACAGATAATACGTCCCAATGTTCATTTTCTTTTCTTCTGGTACCCCAACTACGGCGAAAACTTTCTCCATTCCCCTTATCCATTCTTCTAACACTACTGGATCATAAGATCCATTATAAACTTTAGGGTTGCACCGTGCTACCCTGTCTGCCAATTTATCCTCTTTAGGAGGGGTTTCAACAGGTACTTGGGGAATTCGCTTCATTAATTCAGCAACTAAGGTTGGCCAATAACTTGGGTCTCCTAAGTTGCTAGCTAATACAGAGGGCAATGGTGGCGTGTCCCCGTGTTGTGGTTCTTGGCAGGAGGCTTGATCACCCGATCCCTGGCCGTGCCCCATATCGTCCTCTACCTGAACCTCCATGTTGTTATGTACTGACTGGGACATTCTGAACATATAGTAAATAAAGCAATTCAAACACTAGAACCTCCATACATATCAGATTATATCATAACTTAAAGCATTATCATTTCAACACTGCTTACTTACAAACATCATTGATTTATATATATGAGCAACAAAAGTACAGTACATCAAGCTAAGTACGCAAGACTAACTCTAACTCTTTCCGTATCATTAAAACTAAATAGCCCCTATGCACTAGGTCCGTGACATAACCCCAAAAACAAGGTACGGACTATATCATCCTGGTTGGCGAGGATTGGACTAACTATATACAATGCCAGATGCCCCACAAAATGTAATGATCCAATCCAGCCAAACCATTACTACATACAGGACTCAAAATAAAACCACTAGGCTAGCCTATAGAACCACCTAACGATCCCTGGATGGATCGTAATCGGGGTCAGACTCATCATCAGGTTCTTCACCTGAATCAAAACTACTCATAGATGCCTCTGATTCGGCACCATCGACCTCCTGTTGAATCTATGGCTCAGGCTCCTCCCCTAGTCCCATCATCAACTCATCCGCCTCTTGTTCCCCTTGCGGGTCTATCCCCATCTCATCACTATCTTGATCCTCCTCGGGATCCTCCTCCTCTGGATCGTCCTCATCGCCCTGGTGGTTCTCATCCTCAGAGCTAATCACCACCACTTCTGGGGTGCTAGGGATATCTATTACCACGTAAGCCTCCCCAGGGCTATCGGGCATCAGTGGGGTGGCTGGTGCGGGTGGAATGGGTGGCCCCTGTGCTGGTACTGGCGGGGAGGGTGGCCCCTGTGCTGGTACCGGGGCTACAGGTGGAGGGTGGACCTGATATAGGGGGAAAACATGTTGAAGAGTTTCCATAGTCAGTCCCCTCAATTCGAACTCCTCTCTTAATAACAGTTCCGTAGTGAGAGTCATCCACGCTCCCTGGGCCTGAAACCTAGGCCCGTCCAAGCCTGGGTTCCCTATCATCATAAAGTTCTGGTAACGCTGCCTAAATTCCACCCACGGGCCAACCAGAGGTAAGGACTCAAGCAGTCTCTGAGCACGGACGGTAATACTGTGAAACTCAGAATAAGGGTCCTGTGCATGTCCTTCCATACTCATGTGTAGCAAGGCAATATGAGCTATCATAGAGCCCCCCGGTAGCATATTAACCCCATAAGGGTCCATCTAACAAAAGAAAAACACATATGTAAGAGGTATGCACATCCATAAACAAAAAGCTTACAAATGAAAGCAACTGACAGTCTAATATCGATATTACGCTCTTAATATCAATATCATTCTAGCAATAGACTATAGATAGCCTCCCCATCACTACACCATTCGAATACTCACCCTAGAGGTTCTCACTCTAGTTTCCTCAAGAAAATGTAAACCTGGGCTCTGATACCAAATCTGTAACACCCCAAGTATACATGATCCATTTCCTGTTTCCATCTGCTTAAGAATACCAATAAGATACAATGACTCAATGAACGGGGCGTTACCGCCGTCCATGAAGGACAAGGCTTGCATTAAACATGAAGATTTATCTTAATCCAAAGGTTACCCCATAATAGGGTATACACCATCATAACACCCAAACCATTCAATTGTATACAAAAAGGTTCTAACATCCCAAGAATAACACAACCTTACATAACTCGGTTTGGAAATACAGTCGCAGCATCAAAATACATAAGTTAACTTAAAATACATTAGGCACTCCAAAATACATCACAATATGCCACGATAGCATCTTGGCTCTCCCACACCGTCCACTACATGAAGGGTTCTGTCTCATTTATCACCTCCGGCCTCCCTGCCCGCCTCAGGGCGGTTCACTGAATATTTGCCTAAAACAAAACATAAAAATATTTCGAACTGTGAGCCAAAGCTCAGTACATATATCCCTGTACTGTTAAAGGTTCATTGAAAAGTAATTTAGGGCCCACTTGCAATTCATTTTAAGTGAAAATAGGGAATGAGATGTATATAAAACTGTATTGCGGATTATTATCTGCTAGTGCACCCCTTTAGTAACTGTTACGATCTGTGAATAGGTGTACACCTGTCAAGCCGACCGAGGGACCTGGCCTGAAGCCGCGCGGGTAACTGAGGGCAATGCCCTGTAACTGATAACTGACGGGGTCACCAATTATGTGATGAAACACTGATTAAAATGATTCATTGATGCTGCTTATCAAAATATTATGATTTTGATAAATGCATGCTGAGTACTAAAGATACAGGCAATAAACGTACCTGGAAGTTTTAAATGTTAATGCACAGAGGAATGAGATATACAAAAGTGAAGAAAATGGAAGCTTAGGCCTTGATTCTGCTCAAAAAGTCCATTACAGGAACATGAGGTTAGAAACGATCATGTTTTCATAACTGATAATTTTAAATAAAATTGGCTTATGAAGAGCTGTTACACAACGGTTCATGAGTAACCAAAAAGACATTGATGTAAACTAAAAAAATGAGAAGTGAGACGTGGTAGCTAATTTAGAACATTTGGTCTTCAAAGGAGGGTATGGGAAGAATAACCCATAACTCAGCGTCCCGACCTCCAAATAGGACGTAAGACCCCAATATAAATAGCTTAAGAAGGCCTCTAAAACTTTCACCAAGGACTCAAAACATGACTCCCATGCTAGGTTTCCTAAAAAGGGGTTAGAACACTAACATGTCAGTTTTAAACCCATCCTGCACAGGTTCGGTAAAATGACCATAACTTTTTCCACAGACCTCGGATTGATGCGATTCAAGAGTCATTTTGAAGCTAACACACTGACCTATCTCCCCACCAAAAATCAGAATTTTTGGATTGGCCGATCATTACCAGTTTCCTTTCAAAGCCTGCCCTGTGTCTCTGAAAATTCCAGCAGCACTGCTTTAGTGTTTTCCTTCATGTTTTTCACCAATCCCCAACTCAAACTCCTTTTTAAGAGTGTGTAAATACACTTTGGTACATCCCAACCTCATACAAAAACACCATACATAATTTCTTTTCATATTCATATCAAATAAAGCTCCCTTTTTAGTCACATATACTCACACACCACACATTTAGCCTTAGTTGGTCCAAATCATGCATTTTGAGCAAAACCCTAGCTTTGGGTTAACTTGAACTCACTTCCATCTTTTCCCAAACACCATAAACACCACAAGAAACTTCAATATATTAAAACATAAGCCAAAACAAGGATAAAACAAGCAATAAACCTCACTTGAACAAGTGACTTGCATGAACAAGATGAAACCCTAACCCTAACTTCATCTCTACCTTAATCCATCAACAAGGAGGTTCTTAAAACCTCAAAAACAGCATGATCCATCACTAAAACAACCATAATAAGAACCAAAAATCAACAAGATCAAGAATCAAAACACAAATCAACATAGGGGTCAAAAGAACACTTACTTTGTGCTTGAGAAAGTTGCTAGAAATGATGCTTGATGTCTATGAAAGTGAAAGGGATGTTTGGGGGTGGTGAGTAGGGATGTTTGGTGGGTTTTTTGGTGGTTGAAGGTGGCTGAAATGGTGATGGTTTCTCTGTTGTTGCCGTGTAGAGAGAGGAGGAGAGGGAAGAGAGAGAAGCTCACAAAAAGGCTTGGTTAAAAATGAACCAAAATGAAAAAATTTTACAATTTATATTTCAATTTACTTGGCTGAAAATTGAAAGAGAAAAGTCAAGAAAAGCATGCTTGATTAAGGCTTAATTAAGTGAGATTAGCTAAACAAATGAGGTTCAAGACTTGTTGCATCGCAAACGGCCCTAAATGGGCTCGGTTTTGAGAAAGAACTGAAACCGAGTGCGTTTGTGAAATTTTTTTTTTTTTTTTTTAAAAGTTTGCGATTGACCTAAAGATAATTAAATCACTTAATTCATAAATATCAAGGTCTAATTTCGATGATTTTACAAAACAAAACTCGAATTGCAAGGTGAGGCCCATTAGATTTCCCACTTGAAATAACAAAGGAAACAATGATTTAAATGCGACGAAATTAATCACATAGATTAATGAAAAGAATAAATATAATATAGGGTTGGACTATTACAGCTTAGGGCTTCCTTACTTTACAGCTTGACCCAGCTTTAATCTCAATTCATTGTGGTTGTCTACATTCATTTAAACCATAAAGAAAGTAAGAATAGGAGCAAGGGAGCGGGATTCGAGTCAATCATAGGCCCAAATAGTGACTAGCAACCCAAATCATTCACCAAAGCTCAAAACAACTCATAATCACAAATTCCAACTCAAATTCGAATTCAAAATCCGAAATAAATAAGGAAATCACATTCAACCCAAATGAAAGTTACCAAAACAAAAACAAACAGACAAATAGACAAATAGAGAATAATGGAAATGGCAAAATTAAGAACCCATTGCCTTCATCTTGCTAAGGCCATTAGATTAAAACAAACAAGGTAGAGCTTTACCCGGATTTGTCCAAACAGATGATGTGCTGGAGGAGTTGAGCTCCATTAACTACAGATTCTGATTTTGTCTACTCCGTATCCTAAATCACAAAAATAAAGCAAGAACAGTGGAAGAAAAGAAGACCAAATTCAAAGAAAACTGAGCAAGACCAATGCTTATAAAGTTTGGCAACCAGAAAGTCCAACATCCAAATCAACTTAATCAGACTTTAATTATTTAAAATTGAATGCTAGAGACACAAACGTGGGAATCAAAAACAAAACAGATGAAAATGAAAGCAAACCCTAAATACTAACAATTGGAATTAAAATGAAAAAATCCTGAAATTAAACCTGAAAAACTTAAACTAAAACCTAGATTACCTACTTTCATTGTGCCTTAACCTTGATTTGTACTCGCCTACTTCAGTCTCGATCATTGATCTCGCCCCTAACATGGACAATAGAGATGATGGTGCACTGGCTTATTGTGGCATGGGATTTAGGGTTGGAAGGTACACCGATATGGTGGGAGACGATGGAGATGGTGGAGATTGATGATGGTGGGAGATGCTAGCGATGTGCTGATGAAGAGAAGCGAGGAAACTACCACGGGGTTGTCGGATTTCTATCAGGCTTGTCTAAGAGAGAGAGAGAGGGGGAAGTAAGTTGGCGGTGAAGAAGAAAGGTCACGTGTGGTGAGCGTGGGGGTTGGTGAGGCTTTTTTTTGTTTTTTTTTTTTTTTGCTTTTTTGCTTTTTGTTGATGGATAAAAGGGATTGGGCTGATTCTTAAGCTGCTACTTCAATCCATATTTCATGGCCTAAATTTTCATTTTCCAAAAATTTCTTTATGCTTTCTGATTTTCAACACCTACAAAAATAAAGCATAAATTAGGTATAAAGGTAATGTAAAAATAATATTTTGTTGGCGCAAACACTTAAATAGATGTTGAGCATCGATTGAGAGAAACCGATAGGAAATCGACTAAGGGAGACCTACAGGCATGGCGTCAAGAGAGATAGTCATGCGCCACTTTCTCTGCCCACCATTGTTCTTCTATTCCTTTCAACTTAGTACACGATTAGCTATGATTTTCCACGCGCTTCATACCTTAAAAATTCTAAATCATTAACCAATGAAAATGAGCTTGGAGCAATAAGGACCTAAAACCTTAGGAAACGTATCCAGGGTGCGGTGCCTCATGAATGGTTCGACTCGTTTACAAGGTGGTTTCTTTTGTAATTAAATCATCTTTATTTCTAAAGAAAACATATTTTGACTGACTTTGCGTAGAAAGCTGGGTCATGGATTAGTCCAGGAACCCTGCCAGCCATAGCCTAGTCAAAGGTCTCTTGGATTAATCTAAGAATGCTGCTAGCCAGAGCCTAGCCCAAGGTCTATCAACCAAACCCTAGTAGTAGCCCTTACCTTACCCAAATGTTTTGCTACAGCTGATCCAAGGCTAGCACTAAGTCCAAATTCTGGTCCAGACAGTTTTACTAACTGGATCTCAAATTAGACAGTCCATTTAGAGAAAACAAAGAAAAATGAATAGCAAAAAGATGGAAAGTAATAAACTTTAGGTAAGAGAGTTGCTTGTGAGTTTTAGGGAAAAACTGACAAACCAAATATAATTTTTTTACAATGAGCCATGAACTGAAATAGAGCCTAGGTTCACTTTAAAAGGTTTTCGAAAGGCCCTCAAACAATCTATACTATCGGGACCATCTTTACTCCATAGACTTGAACCAAGGATCCAGATTCGGGGGCAATCGTACAGTGACATGATGTAGTGTATCACATCACTGCACATCATCACTCACAGCCTCTACTAATCAATATGAAAAATTATATCTTAATTATGCTATCAAACAGTTATGTAACATATTAGTATCAACCAGGTCAAATAACACAAAGGTACAATGCTACTACAAAGAAAATCAAAAGAAACAATTCAACATATTGCAGTAGGCAAGGGTACTACCTAAATATTACATCTTTATAAATTTGCTATCCAATAGGCGAATGAGAAAGAAAAAAATAGAAAAGTGAGGGAAAGATTGGATTTTTGCCATCAAGATGATGCACCCGATTTACCTGGGAATCCAGCAGAGAAACGCCTTTTAATTTACAACCTACTTCTCTCTCTCGATGCCCCAAATATGTAAAGCATTTCTCTTAGGATTTTCTTCCAAAACTTTGATGTTCTCTTTGATAATTTTTGATGTGTTTAACCCTAGGGTGTGGCCCCCTTTTTATAGTACTTGAAGGGATCTAAATCGATTTAGAGAAAGAAGACTTAATCCCATTCTCATTAAGCTTGATCCAAACAGGTGCGTCAATCTAGAGAGGACTTGGTTTGCTGAGACACACTTCAGACATAGAAAAGGACCTGAAGAGGAAAACAATAGAGCCTAATTGGGTTTCTGGTTAGAGGACTTGGGTTCTCGATCTAGTCAGCTTGTATTGGGTTGGAATTGGATTCCCACGTTGGGTTGCAGATAGCATAATTTATTTTAAGCATAACCTTTATGTCTAACACTTACTTTGAGTGATTCTTTTTTATCTTGAAAGTTTATTAAGTCTAGTTTTTAATGTACTAATTTCATAATTTTTGGATTAAGCGAAAGAGAATAGAAGCAAAATAGTGAACATGCATCATTTTCACACAAGTCTGAGTAATTGACTTATATCTTTTCCATTGCTTATAGGATGTTTACATATAATATGTCATTAGAAATCTTATTTAATAAAGCATATTAATATCTAAATGCGATAATTTTATGGCCCTTTGAGTTGGTCTTAACTAGATGTCAAGCACAGTCAATTTGGGCATACTTAGTTGTTTTGGGCTTGATTAGCATTTTGTTTTTCCTTCGTTGTTAATCTTCAGACTATTAAGGATCATTTCACTAGGCCACCAAATACACAAATTGGATCATATGTCTTATCATTCGACGTTTTATACATAATTGGGATGTCATTTTTTAGGCATCTATAGTTCGCCACCACTTCGGCCAAGCCAAAGTAATGTGAAGGCAAAAGTAATGGCCTTCACTTGTAGTTGCCTGTTTAATGGTGACGATATGATACTCAAATCTAGCGGCTGAAGGTCCTCAGATTTAGCACACTGCCAACTTTTGTCATGACAGGGGCTGATGATGTGAAATCCAAAACTTGGCCGTTGATTTAGTGTCCAAAGATTTGGTGCCCTCTAACTTTCACCCTGACAGTGGACAGTAAAATGCACTGCTAGCAGGCCATATTTTCCATGCGCTCCTGGATTATGAACATATGACCGTATGAACTTATGAATGCAGTATATAATATCATGGTAATAACGAATGGGTCCTTTAGAAGGTTAAAACAGATGTGAACTGACAAGCATCACTTATAAATACATACATTAAAACTTTTACTTGCACAACAAAGGTACAAGCAATATCATACCTTCAAAAATTACTTGTTCCCTTGTAAGGCTTAATCATTTGATTCTTTCCGTGCTTTGTGTTTAGAATGATATCTATATTCAATAAAATCTTATTAGTGTTTGTTTACTATCGTGAATTGTTCATTACCTTATATATTGCAAATTGAGCTCCTTAATTTTGCTATCGCAACACTTGTAAGTCCATCTTACCACACCTTGTTCCTATCTTCATTAAACTTGAATATAAGAATCCTTAAATCCTTGTTTTGGTTAACTTCTTGTGTAAACCCTCTTTGTCACATAAATGTCTAAAAACTCATAATTCTCATAGAAGCTCACAAAATTATGCACTTAAGCTGACTCTAGCTAGCCTTTGCCCTGACAATTATTATTCTGCCATTTTATCTAAGCTCAAGGACTCATAATCACAATTTAGCAAAATTGCTTATAATTTCTATTTTACATCTATTTTTGGATATAAATGAGCAAAATTAGCTCATGTTAATGCCACAAAGTGTTAGTTAATCACTCAAATAGAGAAAATAAGAAAAGAACCTTTAAAAATCTACTCATCTACATTTCTATTCTCTGCATTAAATTATGAAATTCCCATTTATCTTCCACTACTTAATTCACATCTTTGCAATGTAATTATAGAATTACCACCTTGTTATTTTCTATATAATCATACCTTTGATTGAGGTTATTCCACTTGATTCTTTGGAAACAACCTAGCTCACCCGAAAACAAAAAAAAAAAAAAAAAGAGTCTAGCTTTTATCAAGAAAATGAGCAACGAAGGTAAAATTTTTCTTTCTTTTACAAACTCAAGGCACTCATGCACCCATATTTTGATCTAACTTCAAGCTCAATTCCCTAAGTTAAGCTCCTTGGATAACTTACCCAATATTCAAGTACATTTTGTGCATTCATTTAAATGAAAATGAAAAATTATAAATTTAAATCTAGCTAGAGGAAGAGTAATAGAGATTTCTTTTGAGGAAGCCAAAGGGTGGATGTAGATGAATAAGTGAAGTAGAAGTCGTGACAGTACTAACGGTTGGTCGATTGCCCATAGTGTGAGTCGATGGTGGGATGATGGGAGGACCTTGACGAAGGAAGGGGTGGACCATTTGGAGCAGAAACAGAGGAATAAGGAAAGGAAAAGAGGCTGTTATGGAGGTTGGTGGTAGTTAAAGTTGACTACCGCGGCAGGTCGGGCGATCCAGCGGATCGCTGGCGGCGTAGGCCCTGCTTTTGTTTGGTGGACGGTGGTGAGAATAGGAATGGGAAAGGAGAAGCTTGAAGAAAAAATGAGTTCAATTTATAACATTTGAAAAATAAAAATAAAGAAAGGCTTTACTTTATTTACTCTTTATTTTGTTTTATTGCTGCTAGTGTTGAGTGCCTTACTCCCCTTCCCTTTTTTTTGTTCTTTTCCAGGTCTTGTCACATTAATGTTGTTCTTATCTTTCCAAATTTTAGATATCGTCAAATCATTTTCACCACCTATTTGTCTAACTACTATTTGTCTCATTTTTAGTTTGTTGTCTTATTTTGAAAGCTTAATCCTTAAGTAAATTGACCAAAAATGGCCCAAAATTCAATATTTTCTATACATGTCGTACATTTATGGAAAAATATGTGTTTATATATTTATATGAATATATATGTTACGATGTATCTAATAAATTCATACTTTCACACATCGCCTATCTATATGAATATATATCTTACACATTGATGCTCGAATGTGATCCCCCACGAATGGGTGGACCTACTTGCGAGGAGTGCAATTTGAATTTTATTTTATTCACTTTCTTTTATTGTCATCTAAAACAATCTAGACAATAGTAGAATGTTGGGCACCCATGGCTTGGTTCCTGTAACGCCGCGTTACTTATTTTTACGCTGAGTTTAGCGTCCTGCCTTTCTCTGTATAAAATCATATTTTATAAACTATATAAGTTGAACTATTATTGATGTGCTCATGTGAGCGATACTTTTATTAAAAAGGACATTATTATTTTTATTATTATTATCAATTTTGAAAATTCTTCGATGGTTTTTACAAAGCGATAGTAAGGATTATTACCGGGTACAAATTCGAGTACGAACTCGAATACAATGTAATAACCCAACCCTAACCCATATTTATTTATTCAAATCATCTTTATTTATTTCATTAATCATGTTTATTCATTTACTCATTCATGGTTATTTGTTTAACCAAATCATGTTTATTAAATTCAACTACACTTAATTTATTTATTTAACGAGTTCCATTATGTTATTTAAATTTTCCACCTTCATTTATCATATTTAATCATCCCGGTGCGAAGATATTTCATGTTGGGTACCACTTTGCAACTCAAGTGTCATTTATTGTTAATTTGAGTTTCATTGATTGATTAAATGTCGGGTGAATCGATATTAGGCCTCGGTAAGTAAATTATGCTTTTCTTACCTTCGGTAAACTTTAATTCCGAGTAATATAAAATGTTACCAACATTTCGATTGAAAATTTTCAAGCCCAAACGTAGCTTGTTGGGCCCAAAACAAAAGCCCAAAACCTTACTAATTTTTGTTATTTCACTAATTACTCATTTTAGCACCTAATTTTAATTAGCAAAAAGCTACTTTTTGGGTGAGAAATTTTCAGCCACATGTTGTTATTAATAGACAATTTGACCCTTAAACATTCAGCCAAAAATCAGCAAATAAATCACACACTAATCCCCTCACCTCTCCCTCTCTCTCACGCAAGAACAGGGGCAGCAGCTGCTGCCCCTTGTGCCGCCAGTTCTGGTGGTTTCCGGTCCTTTTCCGGCCGTGTCCTGGCTGCCCTGACTCCCCCTTACTGCTAGCTACCATGGCCAACCATCAAAATCATTCAAATCAGCCTCTACCTTCCCCTAGTTCAAGCCTAAAGTGAGGTATATCCACAACCCTAACTTGTTGTATTTTGAATTTTTGGGTTGTTTTAGTTGTGATTATTGTTTGGATGATCAAATTGATAGTTGTTGTGCAATTTTTATTGAGTTTGGAGATGTTTGGAGTCATGGGTATTGGATCAAGAGCATGCTTTTCATGATTTTGCTTTTGTTAAATGGCCACTGTCGAAAATTCTGGCAATTATAGGATTGGCCAAAAATTCTGAAATTTTTACTGTATCTTCTCTATATTATTTGGGATTTTCTGGCAAAATTTCATGAAGTTTGGACGAGTAATCAGTGAGTTATGGAATTTTGAAGAAAATTGCCCTGTTTTGGATACGAATTTAGTAATTATGTATTCATGAAGTTGTTTAGAGTTTGTATATGTATATGAGGCCTTACATGATCATTTTATATCTGATTGTGGTGATTTGAAATGATTTCAAGTGAGTTTTATATGAAAAAGGAAGAGAAAGTTAAATCAGTAAAGGGCTGGAATTTCAGGAAATTAGGGCTGACTTTGGGATTAAACTGGTAATGATTGGCCCAGTGAAAAATTGTGATTTTTGGTGGGTAAATACCTCAGTGTGTTAGCTTTCAAATGCATCTTGAATCGCCTTAATCCGAGGTCTGTGGAAAAAGTTATAGTCGTTTTACCAAAGCTGCGCAGAATGAGATCAAAACTGAGACACTTGTGTTTTAGTCCCATTTTGGGAATCTTATTGTGAGAATCGTGATTTGTATTGTAAATGAAAGTTTTTGGGGACTTCCTAATCTTTTCATATTGGGGTTTTAATTCTCCATTTGATGTCTAGAATGAAAATTATGAATTTTTGAAGTAAACTGACCTGTTTGGGTGTAAATTAGGTTATTATTGCAATTTCTATGCAGCGTATACTTGGAGGAAAATTCTGAAAATTGTCCTGAAGACAAATATACAAATTGGGAGTCAGTTTATGAGCTGTGAATCACTTATGGATTTTACAAAGAAAATACCAAGCTTAGTGAGCTTAATAGCTTCTATGGAGTTCAATGACTCATTTTGGGGTGGAATTCTTTATCAAGTGGATTTTTGAATGATTATGAGAAGTGGAGAGAGAAACTCATATCAGCACCTTATTTCAGAAAAGGCCATAACGATTCTCTCAATTATCACTATCAAGGCCTTTTCCTCTGTAACATCATTTATCTCATTGTGGACTGGACTATTTTACTTCTATTTACTTCATATTGAATTTCATTACTTTCATCAATTCAGTTTTGCATTACTTTCATCAATTCAGTTTTGAAGTTATATTCAAGTACTCGTTATGTATACCTTATAATTACTCAATTTCTGTTACACCTACTTTTACTTACTCAATTATGCGAGTAAGGATCATTTACTGATATTATATATACTTACAGTGACATTTATTTTATAAAACAGAGTTGAGGCCTAGTTATCGTTCCCCGTTATGCATAAGTGTAATCAAGTCAAAACATATTTATCAAGTCAGACGTCATTTTTAAAGACTCAAGGTACGTCCATTGCCTGTATCTTCAGAAAGCAGATCATATTTATCAAGTTACAAACTCTTAATGAGTTATCAATGAATCAGTTTATACAGTGATTTGCCATATAACTTGTGACCCCGTCAGTTATCATCTATAGGGCGTCAGCCCATCACTTACCCGCGCGGCTTCAGGCCAACTCTTGATCGGATTGGCAGGTGTACACCTATGTATAGATCATATCAGTGCAAGGGGTTCACATCCAGATAATAATGAGCAATTCAGTTTCATATTACATTCATTTTCATTATTATTGCCAACTAAATGAATTGCAAAGACGGGTACCCATCACCAGTATTTCTGTGCTCATTTTACAATACAGGGATGTATGTACTGAGTTTTTGCTCATATTTTCGAATTGTTTTCATGTTTTCTATTTTAGGTAATGAAGTATCACATGTTTCTCAATTTTAGCAAGCCCTTCTGGAACTCGTCAGATGCTCACAGTGGATTCAGCTTAGCATGAACATTGGAATCGACCTTAAGGTCAAGTTACTTGTGTGGTATGGAGTGTGAATTAATACATGGTATGGTTGAACCATTACGGACTTTGGTCTTGAAGTGTTTCAGTTTAATAGAATTTGTGATTGTGAACACGAGTTGCAAGATTTAATAGTTTCAGTGAGCCTTGTCCTTGTCAAGACGGCGGTAGCGCCTTCGTTTACTAAGTCTCCCGCTGCAATTATTAGTAATTATGTCATTAGTATTTTGGGGGCGTTACATACAATTAGATCATCAACCATAGAATTAGTTTCGTTGTTTATTGAATCAAACCTCGATATATATCTGGGAACGAATAAACGATGAAAGGCTATATTATCAATTTGGGTTTAGGATACGAAGTACCGAGATTAGCAAGGCCAGATGATTTAGGACTGAACTTGATTAGTAGGTGGGATTAAACAAAAAAAATAAAAATAAAACAAAAAGGGGCCGAAGCCCCTTCTCTAATTCACGTTCAAAGCGAGGGTTTCACCTACCTAGCCCCGCAACCACAACATGAGGCGAGAGAAAGAGGTGTTGAGGGAATGAAAGAGAGAGAGAGAGAGAGAGAGAGAGAGAGAGAGAGAGAGAGAAAGAGAGAGAGAGAAGAGCGCCAGCGACGGTGGTGAGTGGCCAGCTAGGTGCGACCCTCTTGGCCCTACTCCCCGATGACCACCACGAAGAGAGAGAGAATCAGCGAAAGCGAGTGAGATCGACGAGGGAGAAGGATCCGCGGCCATTGGCTGCCACAGTGGTGAGACGTCGACGAGGACGAGCCGGGAAAGAGGATGGCGACAGCCCCTTCCTTGCCGGCAAGCGGAGACAAGAGAGAGAACAACAGAGGCTGAGGGGAAGAAAGCGGCAGCAAAGGTGAGAAATGGGGGCGTTGGTGAAGCCCTAACCCCACCGCAACCCCAGATGCCACTACCACCGCCACATATGGCGGGCTAGCGGGCTTGAGGGCCGAGAAGGCTATAGAGAGTAAGAGTGTAGAAGGTTGGACAGCAGCAGCGAGGGCGAGGGGAGAGCCTTGAACCCAGCCCGAAATTGCCCAATTAGCCTAGTAGTTGCGTCCTTAGCTTGGAAGCTAGGTGAATGTTTCTCACCTCCTATATTATTACTGATTTCTAATGAATTTTACTGATTTTAGTTGATACATGTCTGAATCTGAACTAGTAATCAGTATTCGGAGAATTCAGAATAGAAATTGGGTAATTATAATGATGATGCTTATTTCGGGATTCTTGAATGTTGAGACAAAGCATAGTTTACTGATCAACTAATTTGGAGAATCGTGAAACAAGCGAAGATATGCTAGAAGTTATTGTTAGTTCTATTTTGGTGTGCCTACAATCTTTCTAGAAGGTCGCATGAGAACGTTACACCCTAGGTTGCTAACCGGATGGTAGAAGTATTCGTAGTGCAAGCAGAGTTTAGGGATTATATGATTAGCAAAAGTGGGTACTTTGTGAGTAAAGAATGCCTTGAATCGATGTATGCTAATTTGGTTAATTCATGCTTGAGATAACCTTGAAACGACCTAATATCCTTAGTTAAATTAAAACAGACTCAAAAGCCTCAATATGACTAGATCATGCTTTTGAAAATAACATGAATTGGACATGCTTTTCCCTAATTGTGAATTATGAACGCAAAGCTAGTTTCATGCCTTGCTAGTTCAGTTCAGTCCACTGAGGGCCTTATTCAAGCTAATGAGATATATATATTTATATATGTCGTAATGTGTCTTTGGATAGATGCTGCTTGCTCAGTAAGTTTATATGTTGCTGTTACTTATTTCATTATGACCTTTGTGATAAAATGCTATGATTGCGAAATTGAAATCGAGCTGGTGGTTGGATGGCTTGAGGTTGAACTAATGAGAGTTTTTGAGGTTCTTTATGATCAGTGTTGTGTGAGGAGGGAGACTGGGTTATAATTAACCGCAATCGTGTAGATTGCGAGGCCATGCATGGCTTATTTTGTCAAGTTGAATTATGAAGTATTTGAATGTGTCGCGTGCGAGCCCCTCCACTTCCATGTCATTAAGCTTTGTTATGTGTGTGTGAGGGTCAAATTTCGAAAAAGATGGTTTTACGTGGTTGAAAATAAAAGTAGCTATGACTATTAGCGAATGACGGCCTATTTTTAACTATACGAATGTGGTTTTTAAGGCATAAAGAATTTTAAAAAGGAGTGAGTTGTATGATAAATGATTTCACTATAAGAGACAACAAACTTATTAGCCACTATGGCTATACGCTTTAAATCGGCTAAGATAGCATGCTTAGGACACATGTAAGATGGGAGTGAACCTGCTAGAATGGGGGAATCCCTAGCCTAGGGTGTAAGCCGCAGCAGTGGGAAACCTTAGAAGACCCTAACGACAGTGTATGTAAGGTCCAATTATGTAGCCATCCCATGAGTAAGAGCTTATGCTTGAGCGATAGTTTTACTATCAGGTTTAGAATAGATCTCACCCAACTGGCACATTATGATGATCTTATGCCAAGAGTATTTTCATAATAAGTAAGAAAAGTAGTTGGCATTTTGCTATTTTAAGTATTTCAAGAAAAAGAAATATTTTAAGGGCTGTTAAGAGGCCAGTTCGAATAAGATTCGAAAAGCTCGTAAGGGTCATTAGAGGGCCAATATGAAAGAAACTCCATTTTAAAGAATATGAGCCTCAAGAGGGTAAGTAATGTGTTTTTAAGAAAAAGAAAGAGAGCTTTCGGTATATATCTTATGAATGATATTCCAGGTATAGTTTAAATGAAATTTCAAATGAAGTATTGTTGTATCCTTGTAATGCATTGAAAAACTTTCAAATGTGCATATCCTATAAAAGAAGTTTTCTTGCCAAGTCTTTCTTACTAATATGGGTATTTCAGCAACTTTTAGAAAGAATATAAACCTTGAAGAAGTTAGGATGATTTATAAACTATTCTTGGAATATATCATAAGCCACTCCGTTTTCAAATGTGTGTTTGAAAGCATCTTACCTAATCCTTGTTGCTTACTTATTTATGTGCATAAATGCTTGTCAGTAGGGAAGTTTGGTCATGAAGGGCCTGGAAATGAGTTTGACTGGTTAGTATGAAGTTTATGGGTGATAATCCTTCCTTGGGGACTATGATTACCTAATATGATACTAATGTATAAATGCATGATATGTGACTATTATTGACATTATTACTTGTAACTGTTTTGGTTTTAAGTAGTCGGGGAGTACTCACCTAGCGTGTGGTTTGCTCATCCCATTACTATTTCCCCTTTTTCCCAGGTTTTTATTGTGACAAATGGAAGTTAATTCACTTTTACCGAATTGGAGGCTACCCTTGCTTGAAAAGGTGTCGTATGTGTGCGCATATAAAAGTGGAGTTACGTGTAAAACGATGTAATATAATATATCCCTAGAGTTGTTGATGTATGTAAACAAAGTACTCTAGTTCATGTAATGCATATTATTTATAAGTTGCTTTGTATGACCAAGTGAGCCAACCATTTGATTAGCCCTAGCTGAAGTTAGCTATATTTTAGGATATAAACGCCAGTACTCTAGATGTGTAATCCGTCGAGTTGTATCTTTTATTTCCTTTTTATTAATGAACTATATTGCTTGGTATACTCCGAGCGAGTGGCTCGTAAAGTTATGAACTCTAGCGTGAAGCCATTGAGCTTATTTCAGCATCCTTTTATACTTCTATTCATTACAGCGATTTAATGTCAGGCTTTAAGCATGAGAAATGGTCAATTTTTAGGCGAAACTCTATCCATTTCGCCTCAGGATTTAGGTAGGAGTTAAGAAACCGTTAATGCTTCGAACCCTAGGGATTGGGGGTGTTACAGATGGTGTTAGAGCAAGGTCGTGCGACCTTAGGCTGCGACCTGAGTCTTGCATTTCATATATTTATCTAGGAACACATTCATGATGATGTGATATATCCCTGCTTTTGTGTGCAAATGTCGTTTTTGTGTGAACATTAGTGCGTTTAGCTAGCTATGTGCAGCTTAAGGAAGCTCATTGATTGGATGAATGAACTATTTGCTAGAGCATAGGTTGAATGACTTGTATTCTTATAAATGAGCTAAGTGTTGGCTCAAAAATGGTTGCTTCATATACGCACTTTGGTGATTTAATTGAAAGTTAAAAGTACGCTTGATTTGAATTCAAATGTGTGGAAAAGTCCTAACTTTAAGCTCAGTTTTGGTCCTAAAGTACGATTTGCTCCTTGGGCCCTATAATGGAGTGAGCAGACGTACTCATTGGTTTGTGGAGAAAGAGTTAGAAGTGATTAAACTATTCTCCTTTTGAAACGTAGAGACTTTGAAAGTTAGGATCCTTCCTAAATAATGGTTTTTCTTTCGCATTAAAAAACTTTTCTAATTATACAGCTAGGCCCTACTGATGCATCTGAAGGCTTGTGTTTGCTTTACAATGATGTTTGAGCTCCGTCTTATGAACGTAAGTTTCTATGTGTAACTGGATGTTTCAAATACATGCATACAAAGATGCATTCTTTGCTTGATGTGTTGATGATAAGTTGTTAATAAGTGACTAAAGGATTGCTTTTCTTGACTAAAAGTTCTTTTAAATGATATGTCTTCTTCCGTGATTTCTCAATTACTAAAGGAACTATATGAGGACTTCTTGTGCGTGTATGCCAATATGAGTAATTATGATAGAGTGTTGCTGATTGTTACGTAAATGTTATTCTAAGCCGCCTGCATTCGTGCCATTAATACTTAGATGAGGCCTTAATCTAGATTGTCATTCACATAGAGAGTCTTCCTAGCTTCCCAACTTGCAACCACTGTTACGTACGAGTCAGCTAAGCATTATGCTCGTTAGGGCATTGAACGCTATTCTTAATATAGAATTGATAGTGTCTCAGCTATATCAACCCCAAAGCACCTAAAGTTGAGATATAAGGGAGAACCTAACAGAAAAATGTTACACCACATGCATTACCTCATTACCTCCTGGAGCGATGATTTATACCTTTCCAACATCTTCTCAAGCATTAACACCAAGTGTAGAAGCTGGAATGCTGTAGTAGAAAGTAGAACCTTCGCATTTACACTAGGAGTTCCTCGAACCTCCACAGTTACCTTTTGAGACAAATGTATTACAAAACCTCAGCGTATATCCATAAGACCAATAATGCTGTTATTCTTACCCCTGTCAGCTGATTGATGGCTAACTCCAAACAGTTTGGATAAACTTCGAGGCATAACCTTGACCTTAGTGTTCAACCTGAAATTATTACATTTTTATACCCTTTATTATCTAATATTTGCTCAAAATAAAATATTAAATTAGGATTTTAATATGTTTTTATTTAGTTTGTAGGAGTAATGAAATATGAATAAATTGAGTATCAAAAGATTTAGAAGAAGCACTATGGATCCAGAAATAAAGAGAAGAGAAGGAAGATAGCCTAACAGGCCCAACCCTGAGCCCAACCGGCCCCTTTCTCTTCCTTTCTTCCCCTCCCCCACTTCTTTTACTCGTTGGGCCTGGCCCAATCATGCCCATTTCCAGATCCCAGCCCCATCTCTCTCTTCTCTCTTTCTTTCTCCCACGGCCCAGCCCCCTCTTCTCCTTCTCGGCCCAGCAGCCAGTTCAGCTCTCCCCCTTTTCTTTTCTTCTTTCTTTCTCCTTATTTTGTTTCTCTAGCCGGCGTAGCCTACCTTCTTAATCCATGCACATGCAATGCATGTGCCATCTTCTTTCTTCCCCTTCAGTTGTTCTTCTTCTTCATTAGGCCAGTAGTCCAGGGATCCGAAACGGAGCACAGAGCATGGCGCCCTCTAACCTTCATCTTCCAAGCCGTTACTCTCTCTCTCTCTCTCTCTCCTCCTTCATTATCCATCATCATTGCCATCATTAATTCATCAGTTTCAGAGGAGTAATTGAAGCAATTAGGGGATTGAAATGGGTGTTATTTTTGGGGGCCTTTGATAGAGGGCCGAAGAACAACAGAGGAGCGTAGGGTAGCATAGAGTAGAGTTTCTTGGTAGTTTCAATTTTCTTAAATTCCATTTGATTTCTAGTTTCAGATCTTGTTCTTAATTCTCGAATTAGTAGAATCATATCATATTTTATTTTTTTTTAAAATTTCGAGCACAAGGTTGGATATTGGTGTTGAATTTGCAAACATTTGTGTTGAAACTCTAAATTGAGGTTTTGTTTTCTTTATGCTATTTCTCTGGGTTTAGCTTTGCTCCGCTTCATGTTCCTCCGTGTTTGCTTCCCCTCTATTTCGCTTGTTGAGGATGAACGAAATAATTGCAACTAAGTGCTGCAAACTCAACTTATTTACAATTTGGTGCTCCATTTTTATTTTGGATTTTTGCCATTGCAAGTTAGAGCATCCAATTTCATGAATTAATATGATTTACTTAGTCTCATAATTGGTAGATAACTTTTAAATTAGTTTAGAAATTTTCGTAACCAAAGTTTATAACCCATCCCTGAGGATCGATACCTGTAATTCGTACAAACTTCGAGGCATAACCTCGACCTTAGGTTTTAAATGGGGGTTGCACTCATGTATACTTGCCCGGATGTTTTTTCATGGGGCACTACTAGGAGCCCGAATGTTTTAAAGTATAGCCATACATTGTATACAGTATAAAGCCCAAAGAAGCTTATATGGTTATTTAGGTTCGTTACTCATGACCAGTTATGTGTGCTTTATGAATGAGTTGTTGCACTTCTTGGCGTTTGCTTGACTCGAGTTTGGTTTAGAATGTGACTTGATTATCTAGATGATTTAACTTTTGTAAATCATGGCATGGTATGAGCTCTGAGTCGTTAGTTACATTCCATGAATTCCTTAATCTCATGTTATAGCTGAGTAACTGCGCACACATATTCAAAGCATGATGAGGCAACCATAGCAACTTGCATTCATATATTCTTGGCATTGCATTTTCCTTCAATTTGTTTTTATCAAAATGTAATATTGGTCCATGTTACATGTGATTCTTAATCCCCAGCGCTCTATTGCTGATCCTATATGTTGTCAACGTGATTTTAAGTGCTACTTCAAGTTCTATGATTGTCAATATAATGTAATATGATGTCTCTGCTACTTTAATATGATGTGGTAGCCTTATATTTAATTGATTTAGCTTTATATTGATCTCATATCCACATGTTTTCGAATAAAGCTGATTAGTTTAACCCTTGTCACACGACTTCAACGTATCATGCCTAAGTTTCCATGAATGAAAGGCCTAACAGTTAGTTAAAATTGATGAACAAACATAGGAATGTCAGTTGCATATGCTTCCGTGTTGTAAACTGCTTACTATGTGCGTATTAGACGGCTTCATGTTGCTTATGATTCCTAGGCTTGAGAATGCTGAATTGCTGATTCTATGCGATGCCATTGTGCTTAAGTGATGATACGTGGTGCTATTTAATGTCCTTGTTACTCTAAGGTGCTATGGGAGTCTCCTCGCTAATCGTTGTGATCCTAAAAGTGACATGAATTCATGTTTTAGAATGAAACTGCCCTTATATGACATTGAGATGTAATTGCCCAATTGTCCTACCTTCAGATTTCGATTCATAACAATGCATATACATAGAGCTATTGTGTACTATGTAGACTGAGTCTAGATAATTGAAAGTCTATGTTGCTTTTCAAAACAAGCTTGATATGGTTTTCTACGCCAACTCATTTGCCCCTCTTCTACGCGATTGCCGCCCTCAGTGCCTTAATAGAGTGAGTAGCCGCTCGAAAAGGATTGGCGAGGAGGAGACTGGATACTATATGTCCTTTTTTGCTTTCAATTAATGTTAAACCAGATTTTGGGTTTCAGTGGAATTTGTGTAGATTGTGTCAAGTGTATGCACGTCTTAAATAGGATAGAACTAAGCTTTTGAATTTCAAGGATCAAATTCTTTTAAGGGGGGAGATTTTAATGGCCGCATTCCTTATTTTTACATTAAGCTGACTATCCTACCTTTCTTGTTATAAAATCGTATTTTATTAACTATATAAGTTGAACTATCATTAATGTGCTCATATGAGCGATAATTTTATTGAAAAGAATTTTTTTTTTAATTATTATTATCAATTTTGAACATTCTTCGATGGTTTCTACTAACCGTTAGTAAGGATTATTATTGGGCACTAATTCGAGTAGAAGCCCGAGCACGATTAGATCGTCAAGCATTTAATTAGTTTCGTCGTTTACTCAATCGAACCTCAATATATATCTGGGAATGAATAATCGACGAAAGACTGTATTATCGATTTGAGTTTAGGACACGAAATATCGAGATTAACAAGGCTAGATGATTTAGGACCGAACTTGATTAGTAGGTGGGATTAAACACAACAAAAAAAGTAAAACAAAAAGGGGTCGAAGCCCCTTCTCTAATTCATGAGCAAGAGGGGGTTTTACCTACCCAGCCTCGTAACCCCAACATGAGGGGAGAGAAAGAGAGGTTGAGGTAAAGAAAGAGAGAGAGCAAGAGAGAGAGAGAGAGAGAGAGAGAGAGAGAGAGAGAGAGAGAGAGAGAGAAAGAGAGAGAGAGAGGCCGGCGACGGCAGCTAGTGGCCAGCTTGGTGCGACCCTCTCGACCCTACTCCCCGGCGACCACCGCAAAGAGAGAGAGAGAGAGAGAGAGAGAGAGAGAGAGAGAGAGAGAGAGACGAGTAAAAGTAAGCGAGATCAACGAGTGAGAAGGAGTCGCAGCCACTAGTTGCCATAGCGGCGAGACACCAGAGAGGGCGAGCTGGGAAAGAGGATGACGTTGGCCCATTTCACGCTAGTGAGCGAAGACAGGAGAGAGAACAACAGAGGCTGAGGGGAAGAAAGCGACAACAAGTGTGAGAAATGGGGGCACTGGTTAAGCCCTAACCCCACCGCAACCCCAGACGCCACTACCACCGGCACCTACGGCGATCTAGCAAGCTAGAGGGCCGGGAAGGCAACAGAGAGTAACAATAATAGAATCTCAAACATGCAGAAGGTTGGATAATGGTGGCGAGGGCGAGTGGAGAGCGTCGAACCCAGCCAGAAATTTCCTAATTAGCCTAATAGTTGAGTCCTTAGCTTCGAGGCCGCGTAGGTGTTTCTCCCCCCATAAATTATTACTAATTTCCAACGACTTTTACTGATTTTAGTTGACGCATGTCTGACTCTGAGTAGTAATTAGTATTTAGGGAATTAAGAACAGAAATTAGGTAATTATAATGGTAATGCTGATTTCATGATTCTTGTATGTTGAGTTGAAGCGTAGTTTATTGATTGATTAATTTGGAGAATTGTGAAACAAGCGAAGTTATGCTAGAAGTTACTGTTACTTCAGTTTTGGCGTGCCTATAATCTGTTTAGAAGGTTGCATGTGAACGTTATACCCTAGGTTGCCAATCGAGTGGTTGAAGTATTCGTAGAGCAAACAAAGTTTAAGGATTATATGATTAGTAAAAGTGGGTACTTTGTGAGTAAAGAATGCCTTGAATTGATGTATGCTAATTTGGTTAATTCATGCTTGAAATGACCTTGAACCTAATAACCTTGGTTAAATTAATATAGACTCGAAAGACTTAATGTGACTAGATGATGCTTTTGAAAAAAAACATGAATTGGATATTTTTTTCCCTAATTGTGAATTATAAACGCAAAGCTAGTTTCATGCCTAATAACCTTGGTTAATGTGACTGAGGGCCTTGTTTAAGCTAATGAGATATATATTTATATATGCCGTAATGTGTCATTGGATAGATGCTACTTGCTCAATAAGTTTCTATGTCGCTATTACTTATTGCGTTATGAACTTTATAATAAAGTGCTATGATTGTGAAATTGGAATCGAATTGATAGTTGGATGGCTTCAGGTTGAACAAATGAGAGTTTTGAGGTTCTTTGTGGTCAGTGTTGTGTGATAAGGGAGCCTGGATTGTGACTGACCGCAATCATGTGGATTGCGAGGCCATGCGTGGCTTATTCTGCTAGGTTGAATTATGATGGGTTTGAATGTGTTACGTGTGAACCCCTCGCCTTCCATGTCATTAAGCTTTGTTATGTGTGTGAGGGTGAAATTTCGAAAAAGAAGGTTTTACGTGGTTGAAAATAAAAGTAGCGGTGACTATTAGCGAATGATGGCCTATTTTTAACTATACGAATGCAGTTTTTAAGCCATAAAGAATTTTAAAAAGGAGTGATTGTATGATAAATGATTTCGCTGTAATAGCTGATGAACTTATTCGCCGCTATAGCCATATGCTTTAAATTGGCTAAGATAACATGCTTAAGGACATATGAAAGATGGGAACGAACCTGCTAGAATGGGGAAATCCCCAGCCTAGGGCGTAAGTCCCAATAGTGGGGAACCCCAGAAGAACCTGACAACAGTGTTTGTACAGTCCAATTATGTAGCCATCCCCGAAGTAAGAGCTTATGCATGAGCGATAGTCTCACCATGGGGTTTAGAATAGATCTCACCCAACCAGCACATTATGATGATCTTATGCCAAGAGTATTTTCCTAATAAGTAAGAAAAGGAGTTGCATTTCGCTATTTTAAGTATTTCAGGAGAAAAAAAAGATTTTAAGGGCCATTATGAGGCTAGTTCAAATAAGATTCGAAAAGCTTATAAGGGTGATTAGAGGACCAATACGAACGTGATTCCTTTTTAAAGAATATGAGCCTCAAGCGGCTAAGTAAAGTGTTTTGCAAAAGAAAGAAAGCTTCCTATACATATCTCATGAATGAGATTCCAAGTATAGCTTACATGAAATTTAAAATGAAGTATGGTTGTATCATTGTAATGCATTGAACATTTTAGCTTTCAAATGTCCATATCCTGTGAAAGAAGGTTTCTCGCCAAGTCTTTCTTACCAATGTGGGTATTTTAGCAACTTTTAGGAAGAATATAAGCCTTGAAGAAGTTAGCATGATTTATAAACTATTCTTGGAACATATCATAAGTCACTGTGTTTTCAAATGTGATCCGTCTTGCTTACTTGTTTATGTGCTTAAATGCTTGTTAGTGGGGAAGTTTGGTCATTAAGGGCCTAGAAATGAGTTTCATTGGCTAGTATGAAGTTTATGGGTGATAATCCTTCCTTGGGGACTATGATTGTCTAATATGATACTAATGTATAAATGCATGATATGTGACTATTATTGGCATTCTTGCCTATAGCTATTTTTGTTTTACGTAGTCGGGGAGTACTTACTGAGCGTGCGGTTTGCTCATCCCATTACTATTTTCCCTTTTTCTCAGGTTTTCATTGTGACAAGTAGAAGTCGATTCATTTATACCAAATTGGAATCTACCCTTGCTTGAAAAGGTGACATATATGTGTGCATAGAAAAGTGGAGTTACGTGTAAAACGATGTAATATAATGTATCCTAGGAGTTGTCGATGTATGTAAACAAAGTACTCTAGTTCATGCAATGCATATTGTTTATAAGTCGCTCTATATGGCCAAGTGAGCCAACCATTTGATTAGCCCAAGCTGAAGTTAGTTATATTTTGGGATGTAAACCCCAATACTCCAGATGTGTAATCCGTTGAGTTGTATCTTTTATTTCCTTTAATGAGCAATATTGTTTGGTATACTCCGAGCGAGTGGCTCGTAAAGTTATGAACTCCGGCGTGAAGCTGTTGAGCTTATTTCAGTGTCCTTTTATACTTCTATTCATTGCAGCGATTTTATGTAAGGCTTTAAGCATGAGAAATGGTCAATTTTTAGGCGAAACTCTATGCATTTAGCCTCAGGATTTAAGTAGGAGTTAAAAAACCGTTAATGCTTCTAACCCTAGGGGTTAGGGGTGCTACATATGGTATTAGAGCAAGGTCGTGCAACCTTAGGCCATGACCTGAGTCTTGCATTTCATATAGTTATGTAGGAACACGCTCATGATGATGTGATATATGCCTGCTTCTGTGTGCAAATGTGGTTTTTGTGTGAAAATTGGTGCGTTTAGCTAGCTATGTGTGGCTTAAGGGAGATCATTGATTGTATGAATGAACTATTTGCTAGAGCATAGGTCGAATGACTTGTATTCTCGTAAATGAGCTAAGTGGTGGCTAAAAAATGGTTGTTTCATATGTGCACTTTGGTAATTTAATCGAAAGTTAAAAGTATGCCTGATTTGAATTCAAATGTGTGGAAAAGTCCTGACTTTAAGCTTAGTTTTGGCCCTAAAGTACGATTTGCTCCTTGGGCCCTATAATAGAGTGAGCAGACGTACTCAATGGTTTGTAGAGAAAGAGCTAGAAGTGGTTAAACTATTCTGCTTTTGAAACCTAGACACTTTGAAAGTTAAGATCCTTCCTAAATAGTGGTTTTTCTTTCGCATTAAAAAACCTTTCTAATTATATAGCTAGGCCTTACTGATGTATCTGAAGGATTGTATTTGCTTTACAATGATGTTCGAGCTCTGTCCTATGAATGTAAGTTCCTAGGTGTAACTAGATGTTTCAAATACATGCATGCCAAGATGCATTCTTTGCTTGATGTATTAATGACTAGTTATTAATAGGTGACTAAAGAATTGCTTTTCTTGCTAAAAGTTCTTTTAAATGATGCACCTTCTTATGCGATTTCTCAATTACTAAAGGAACTATGTCAGGACTTCCTGTGCGCGTATGCCAATATGAGTAATTATGATATAGTGTTGCTCATTATTGCCTAAATGCTATTCCGAGCCATCTGCATACGTGCCATTAATACTTAGATGAGGCCTTAATCTGGATTGTTATTCACATAGGTAGTCTTCCTAGCTTCCTAACTTGTAACCACTGTTACGTGCGAGTCGGCTAAGCGTTATGCTCCTTGGGGCATGGAACGCAATTCTTAATATAGGATTGATAGTGTCTTGGCTATATCAACCCCAACACACCTAAAATGGAGATATAAGGGATAACCTAACAGGCTTTGGAGTTGTTACACCACATGAATTACCTCGTTACATCCTAGGGTAACAAATTATGCCTTTCCAACATCTTCTTAAGCATTAACACCAAGTGTAGAAGCTGGAATGCCCATAGTAGAAAGCAAAACCTTCCTATTTATATCAGGAGTTCCTCAAACCTCCACAATTACTTTTTTGAGATAAATGTATTGTGAAACCTCAGCGTATATCCGTAAGGCCAATAATGCCGTTATTCTTACCCCCCGTCAGTTGATTGATGACTGACTCCAAATAGTTTACACTCCCGGGGTGACAAAATCCAGAAGCATCCTTCTTTATTCATCTCCTCCTCCCACCATCGTTGAAGAGGATTCTTGAGCTTTGGCTCTTTGATTCTCTAACTTCTGCATCTTTCTCCTAGAGCGAAAAGTCCTCTCTACTTCCGAATCAAATTCAAACGGAAAGGAACTTCACATATAAGTGGAGAAATCCTACAAAGATCACCACAAAACACTACCAATGCAAATTAAGAACATACAATGAAAAGAAAAACAACAAAAAAAACTTAGTCAATCTAAATAGGTGAACTTAGGATCCATAAAATGGTCCCCGGCAACGGTGCCAGAAACTTGACAATACCGCCAGCGCAAGGGTGTTATAGCATAGTTTTAATATAGTTCCCACAGAGACCAAATGTAATATATTGAATTTTGACCTATTATAAATGGCTAAGCAACCAAATTCTGATGGGTTGTCTCAAGTATCGCTATTTAACTATCGAAAAATTCAATGGAATTAAAAACATCTACGGAATTATTTTGCCTACTAGAGAGTTGGATAACGGGACTTAAATATATGCTTTAACTGGATCTAGATGATTCAAAGGAGCGCAATCGAACTAAAAATTCAATCTTTTCCTTCGAAACAAACTGAATTGCCTAAACGAATATAATTAACACTCTTTTAAATGTCCTTGAATGTCCGTGTCTTTAGTCTTTATTATGAATTTTTGATTGATAGGATTTCCTTTAAACAAACAACTCTCTTTTAAGAATCGTTAAATTAATTTCTAACTTGTTGTTCTAATGGTGAGTTTCTCCTTTCAGTACTTCACTCAACTCTATAGTATAAGCAAGTGAATCTAGCCAAAAATTTACTCACAAGGAGTTCATCCACAAGATAAAATTCAATCATACCAATTTAGATAAGGCACAAATATTAAAAATTAAGGACCTAACATCAATACTTTCACTAATAATTCCCTAGATTAAGTAAAACCACTCACGCACAATTGAAATTAACAACATTTAAACAGAGTTTAAGAAGAGATTAGAAGGAAAGAAAGCTTAGCAGCAATAGTGGTCTTCAATGGCTTCCTAATCTCTAAGCCCTTAAGTGCTAATCTTCCATTTCATTTCCCTCTCTTGCTCTGAAGAAAATTTAAAAGTCCTAAAACTAGTAATAGAAGTAAGATAAAAATGAGTGACATGTGCTTCTTTTCCTCCCATTTTTCTGTAGTCGAAAAACCCTATTTACGCATGAACTCGGCCGCTCTAACCAATAATATAAAGGAAGATAATGA
This sequence comes from Carnegiea gigantea, assembly GCA_029747015.1. Classification (NCBI taxonomy): domain Eukaryota; kingdom Viridiplantae; phylum Streptophyta; class Magnoliopsida; order Caryophyllales; family Cactaceae; genus Carnegiea; species Carnegiea gigantea. The sequence continues at coordinate 33,311 of JAKOGI010002187.1, forward strand.
GGCAAGCAACTTAAAGCTCACTGCGGATTTGGCTTTCATCACAAAGCATCTGTGGCTAGCTATCTCTCAAAATTCTCTAGTTCTTTTTTCCTCTACAGGGGCATTAGTGATTTAGGAGCATCCGTGGGGAGTCAAAACATACTTAATTAGGATCAAAGCAAGGGTAAAAAGATCTAAAAACCTGCAAAAGATAGAAACAAACCGTACCTAAGCATAAAACGGTAATAGGAGTGTAAATTACAAGATAAAGTTCATAATTCTCCCTAAAAATGCAGTAAAATAACCCAAAAATGAAGTATGCTCTAAGCATTTATCAGAAGGGTGTATGTAATGAGCAAGAGGGAAGCTGTCACCTCTGGCACGATAGTTACCGATCTGCCATGTATTGAACCTTGAGAATGAACCTTGAGAATGGGAAATAGAAGCCAATTATAGAATCAAGTTACCCAATGACTCTATAGTTGAGTGTCCTATCTGTTATGAACTTGCCCCTATTACTATTCGTGGAATCACATTTCCTGGAGACTCCATTCAATTTGATTTATTAGACTTTGATATTATTTTTAGGGATGAACTGGTTACTTATAGGGCAAAGATTGATTTTGAAGCCCTTAAGGTTATTTTGAGGGATGCAAGAGGAGAGAACTAAGTTTTTATCGGCGAAGAAAGGGAAAACCATTTCCTATAATTTCTACTATGAAAGCAAGTAAGTTATTATGTCAAGGATGCGTTCGGTATTGGTGTTATGCTATTGACACTCAAGAGAAAGAACAAAAAGAGAAAGATATTCTTGTAGCTTGTGAATTTACAGATGTTTTTCTCGAAGAGTTACTAGGACTTCTTCCTCAAACAGAAATTAATTTTGAGGTAGAATTAGTCCCCGGTGCACAACCCATCTCCAAAGCCCTATATCGTATGGCTCCAATAGAGCTTAGAGAACAGAAGATTCACTTAGATGAGCTATTATGGAAGAGATTTATCAAACCAAGTGTGTCACAATGGGTGCCCTAATTTAATTTGTAAAGAATAAGGATGGAACCTTGAGGTTCTATATCAATTACAGAGAGTTGAACAAAATCACTATAAAGAACAAATACCCTGTGCCCTGAATAAATGATTTATTTGATAAACTACAAGAAGCATAAGTCTTTTTCAAGATTAATTTAAGGTCTGGCAGCCATCATCTTAGAATTAAACGTGAAGACGTCTCTAAAAGCGTGTGTAGGACCAGGCGTGGTCATCACGAGTTCACGGTGATTCCCTTTGGCTTGGCTAATGCCCTAGCGGCTTTTATGGATCTTATGAATAGAGTTTTCATATCCTATTTAAACAAGTTTGTGGTTGTATTTATAGATGATATCTTACTATACTCCAAGGACAGAGATTAACATAATGCTCATTTGATGACAGTATTGCAAACCTTGAGGGAACACTAATTAAGTGAAAAATTAAAGAAGTATGAATTCTAGTTGAAAGAAGTGGTATTTTTGGGACATGTCATTTCAAAGGAAGGAGTTAAAGTTGACCCCCAGAAGGTTAAAGAAATTACAGAGTGGCTAAGGCCTACCAATGCACTGAGATTAGAAGTTTCTTGGTCTTAGCTGGCTATTACCGAAAGTTACCGAAGGTTTGTGAAGGATTTTTCAAAGATAGCATTTCTGCTGACCAATTTGTTGAAGAAAACCAGTACGTTTAAGTGGATCGAGAAGTATAAAAGGGAATCTTAAGAATTAAGGCAGTGTTAACTATGGCTTCCATCCTAACACTATCAGTAGAAGGTAAAGAGTGCACTATCTACAGTGATGCATCCAAAAATAGGTTGGGGTGTGTTCTGATGGAAGAAGATAAAGTGGTAGCATATACCTCCCAAAGGCTCAAGCCTTATGAGAGAACTACCCTACCCACGATTAGGAACTAGTGGATATGGACTTTGCATTAAAAATTTGGAGACATTACTTACATCGAGTATCCTGTAAGATCCATACTAATTATCAAAGTTTGAAGTATATCTTCACTCAAAATAAGCTCAATTTGAGAGAAAGGCATTGGCTAGAATTGCTTAAAAATTATGATCTACAAATCTCGCATCACCCAGAAAAGACAAATGTTATGGTAGATGCCTTAAGTAGAAAGGCACAACATAGGCTGAGCACTGCAGTGATTGTTCAGTTGAATTTCTTAAGAGAGCTTAATGACTAGGGTGTTCAATTAGTGTCACATGGGCAAGTATGTGTCCCATTATCAACGCCTACCTTTCAGCCCTCCAAGTGGAGGAAATTCCTATGAACCAAGAAAATGACCCTCAACTGCAATGGATAAAGCAAAATCTTCAAAGATGGAAGTCGTTTGGGTTTGTAGTACATGAAAATGGGATCTTGCGATTTTAGAATCACCTGTGTATACCCAAAAATGAGGAATTCAGAAAGAAGATCTTCGAGGAGACTCCCAACATTCAATACTCAGTGCACCCAGGAGGCACTAAGATGTATAGAGACCTGAGGCAATACTTTGGTTGAATAATACGAAGAAAGAGATTGTAGAGTATGTAAACAAGTGTTTGATTTTCCAAAAGGTTGATGTATATGCTCACGGTTTAAACTAAACTCATATCAGATTGTATTCAAGGTGAAAGCAACCTAAAGTGATGTTAAAGTTTAAGGGGAATCCGAGAAGGTTATAAGGGATAGATAGGAAACGAGCAATAATCTAATATATAGAAACACCACTAAGAATAATGTTAGGGGATTAGGGCCCTTAACTGATCTTTGGATACAGAAACACCACTAATGATAGGCTAAGACTTCATAAGATCACTACTTAACTCAGCCTAAGTTTTGATAAGCAAGCAAAGAATCTAAGGGTTTTCAAGGAGCAAAGCTCAACTCTTTCTCATTCGAAGGTGTTCGACTCATTCAAAATAAGGCTTCTCAGCCTTATAAAAATTTACACAAGCTATCTTAGTAGGATTAGGAGGTTTCTTCATGATTAGGAAACCTCTAATCTAACTTAAAACTAGCTTAATTAAAACTGAAAAATAGTTAAGTACAAAACAAGCTTAATTAAGCCCATTACAATCCATGAGTCTTAATTAAAAATTATTACAAAGTCTGTACTCATTATTAAGTAAGTAATCAAGTAAGAAGAGAGCTTGTTACACATGCATGAGAGAGAAAAAGGCTACTGATGTTGTTTGCTTTGCAGTTGTCCAATCTGGATACACTTGCCTTTCTTCTTCCTTCTTCAATTGGTTGTGCACTTCACAAGGGTAAAAGGAAACTTTTTGGCTTGATGGCCTACACTGGTTGAAACATTTGAGGCTCAATGACCTCCACCACTCGGAAAAAATTGGGGCTTGATGGTCTCCACTTGTTTAAAAGCTTAAGTTTTAATGGTCTCTACTAGTAAGGGGAAAAAAAAAACATTTAGGCTTGATAGTCTCAACGAATTTGAAAAAATTTTGTGGCTTGACAACCTCCATCGATTAAAAAAATTAAGAAAAAGTTTTTCTTAAAAAGGAAACTTTGATAAAGAAAATTAAAGGTGTTCTTGTTATTTTTGCATGGTTATGGGGCTAAGGTTAATGGATACGGCAGACATTGCTCGTGCCTAAGAAGTAAATCATCCCCTTGTTTTAAATTAGGTTCTAGCGGCATGATTAGGATAGTCGCTAAGTCAAATGCTAAGGTGGCGGCATCATTAGGCATGCTGCCCAAAATTAGCACCATGATTTCACACGCAATGGCAGCCGCAAGGATGTCCCACCATCCATTATGTTGTCATAAGCTCAAAAGGTCTATCAGGGCTTCTCTTTCTCATTTAGAACCCAACTCTCAAGCTTTCCCCTCTAAAAACATCATGAGCTCGCCAAGGCCTAGGCCTTATTTGTTTGACAATCACCTGTTAGCTATTACCCGGTTGCATTAATTGTTTGACTTAACTAATTGCATTAGCTGATTGTATTAGCTGTTTGTGGAAAAAGTGTTTGGTGAAGTAAGTTGTTTCTAACAAAATTGTTTAATAAAATTCGACTTATGCCCATGGCTCAATTTCATTATTTTCTAGGAAAACAACTTTTTATTGGATATTTATTTTTTTTTTGGACATGAATTCTGAATTAAGAATTACGTGATATATAACATTATACTTGTACCTTTTCTAATTTTAGTATTTAGATATTATCAAAATATGATTTGATGGTAAATGTTTTCTTTTTTCAATAGTAATTGAAATTTATATGACATTAAAAATGCTTATACATCATGTAAGACTAATTAATATAAATTATATGTTAATTAAGAAAGTGCTTACATTAAAAGCATTAACATAGACATCATGATCATCTACAACTCTCGCCTCAAAAGAGGGAAAAAAAATAAATTGAAAAATTCAAAACATAAGCATCTAACATTTGGGAATAGGATTTGGAAGTACATATGTTGTAAATTTGTCCAAATTATAAGGGTTACTATGGTTATTTCAATAAAAAACATCGATGAGCTCTTTGAAAAAGCTATCCCAAATAGCTTTTTGCAAAAGAGCTTTTTGAATCTAAAAAGTTAAATCTAAAATGCTAATCAACCAAAAACTCCAAAGTGTTTTTTTACCGGAGTTAAACAACTAATGCCCCCAAACAGCCCGTTTCATATTGAAAAAGCTCTTTACGAAACATGGTCATAGTATTTGCTCAAATTTAAGAGGTAATTGCTTTAGTCTTATTTGTTTTCGCATTATTTACTCAATTCTTAACAGTTTGAGTTCAAATTCCGAATTTATGCCCATTTTGGTGTACTTAAGTTTTTGTTTGGGGTTCAATTGTGAACCTCTATTTTGAGGATTTGATGGCTAAATTTGTGTATTTATGATGTTTGTGAAGTGTAGAGAACCAATATATGTGAAACATGGGCTTATTTTTACGCTTTAGCTAGTTTGTAGGTTTTAGTTTTGATTATATTGAATTTCTGTAAAAACGCTGCTGAAATTTTATCATGTTTTTATTAACAGTTGTAGGGGTTTGAACTCTACCCTTTTAGGTTGTGGACGTTATTTTCATGTTTTGCATATAGATTATGACTAGCGCACAACCTCCCCCTTCTCGTCATGAAGGCCACGACAAATTGCTTGAGGATGATTATAAGGTTAGATATTAGATCCCTACCAGTAAGATTTACACCTGCAACCTACTGTACTTCGAAAAGAGGCACGTATAAGGGCCATGTCTAGGGGTTCACCCCCAGGTGTGGCCCACGACGTCTGGTATACAGTCGCTTGCTAAGTGTTTGATGTTTTCCTATTTCAGCCAAAACAAAGCAAATTAGAGTACAATTTAGGCTCAGATAAGGAATGGGAATACAACTCCTCATCTTGGAACCCAGTCTAGAGCCATATCCAATTCCTGGCTCGATTCCAAGCAAGGATGCCTGTCTGGACCAACAAACTAGGCTATAGCTGTAATCCTTGGGTTCCTATGCCAGAGCTCAGCCACTTCGTTATCTAGATAATATCCCTATCCAAATCTTGAACCTATTCTGCCTTAAAAAAGTGTCGTACAAAAATAATAATGAAATATAGTCTCCACTAAGTTTATTAGGAGAAACTTACATACAAAATTTACTCTTTGAAATGACTAATAACCAAATGAAAAATAAGTTCAAAGAACAATAAACTAAAGGGGGGCCAAAAGGAACAATAAGCTTGTTCTAAAAAGGTTTTCAAAAGGCCCCTAAATAATCCCTAGTGTGGGGACCATCTGATTTTGCATGCTCGAACCAAGGATCGAGATTCAGCAGTGAAGTCCCGTTTTCATGATGAAATGCATCACAACTCCAACCACTACAAAAAAAGGTTGCTTCCCTCTATATTTAATTTTACTGATAACCACGCTTATGAGTGTGAAAATAACAGTTGTGCGCAGTTAGGCTAAGTATCAGGAAATTAAGTGTGCAGTTATTTTCCACACTTACTAGAAATGTAGGTAGAGCTCCTATAATGCCCCTAACCCTAGGGCTAGAAGTGTTAGTATTTTCTGAAATTCTGGGGCGAAATAGACAGAGTTTTGCCTAAAAATCGACCATTTCCCAAGCTTGAATATAATATAAAGGAAAACCAAAACAAGCTCAGTGGCTACACACGGAAGTTCCCAACTCTACGAGCCACATGCCCGGAGTATTCAAAATAATAAAATTCAATAACAAAGAAGGGAATGAAAGATACAACTCAATGGATCACACATCTAGAGCACAAGGGTTTATATTCCTAAATATAACTAACTTCAGCTAAAAATACAGCTGGCTAATTAGATGGTTGACTGACATGGCCATACAGAGCGACTATTATTTAATATGTATACGTGAATGAAATTACTTTATTCACAACCATTTAGGAATTTAGGGATGCATCATATTACAGCATTCAACTTATGAATCTGCATATACATCCGCATAGTTCCTATTTCCTAAGCGAAAGGGAGATTCGAACTTAACTCCTGTCATAAACTCCCATTTGATTCACATAAAGCTCTGAGTTCATAGTAAGAAGATTTTAATAATGGCTCACCATAAATAAAAAGATGGTTTAGATGTTTATGATTCTTTTGTTGTTTGGTGTTGTGGAGTTGGGAAATATCATAAGGATGTGGATGGCAGAAGCATGGAGATTAAGTTTCTCCACCATGCTAGGTGAAATGACATTAGCACGGCTTCCTTCTTTAATAATCAATGAACATATCTTACCCTGAACAGTGTGTCTGGAGTCAAATATGTTCCCCTGTTGTTCATCTTTATCTTCATTTGGATTATTCTAAGCTTTTTCCAAAGAAGCATTTCACCCTCGTTAGCTTTTTTCAAAACTTCTTCTTCACTTTCCTCTTGATTGTCTATCATATCTTCTTTCTTTTCCTCCTCAATTTCACACTGTTTTGCTACCTCCCATTTGGACAAGGTAATAATTCTGCGATTTGTGCAATCTGCAGCTATGTGGCCAAATCCTTGACACTTAAAACACTATTGAGTCCTCTTACGAATAGGTTTAGGACTACTTTAGGGAGGTAGGCTGTTTTATGGTGCTGGGGTTCTTTGTGCGGTGGAAGGAGAGGGCAACATGGGTTTAGGAAAGGACTGGAACTCCCCTTGTTAAAGGGTTGATCCCAGGGTAGGGGCTTAAGGAGCTCATGTTTAAAGGGCTTAAGCTTTCTTTGTTGGTAAGGCTTATGGGCTAGTACACAAACTTCATCAAAAGTAGAGTATTGTTGAAGTTCAACCACATTAGCATACTGTTACACCCCAAATGTATATAATTCACTGTTTGCATTCTCTTCATTAGTTTCGCCAAATAGAAGTAATATCCCAAATGATAGGGATGTTACCGCCATCCAAATAGGATAAGGCTTTGTTTATAAGCAATAAATATAACAACGCTAAATAACGTTTACCATCACAGGCATTCACACAATCACAACCCATCCAAACCATACACGGATAGTTCTAACATCAAACCATTCAACTATCTCAAGGTTTATACCAAAATATAGTAACTCTTATGCAATTTCAACATCAGAATATTTCACAATACAGTGCTAAAAGTATCTCAACAGTAATACACCACCGTTCCATTTGGACTTCCTTGCTCACTTATCACCTTCAGTCGGTCTGCTAGCTGGAGGGTGATTCACTGAACATTTGCCTAAAACAAAAGATGAAAATATTTCAAACTGTGAGCTGAAGTTCAGTACATGCATTCGTATAACTATTACAATCTGAACTGATTCATTAATGTACTTACCAAAACATTAGAATTTTGACAAATACGTGATTTCTAAAGATACAGACGATGAACGTACCTAAGACTTTTAATGAAATTTCATAGAATATGATTACGCAGAAAAGGGGAGGAAATGATAGATTAGGCCTTGATTCTATAAAACAATATCGTTATAGGAACATATAGTTAGCAAATGTATTTATTTTCATAGTTGATATTTTAGTAAAACAAAAGTAAAGGCATAACTGGGGCTAGAATAAATGACTCGTAACCCAACCTCTTTACCTCCATGTGAGACCAAATTCCTTAATATATAAAGCTTAAGAAATCTTGAAAAACTTTCATTAACAACACGAAATATGATTTGCACAACAGGGTTCCCAAAATGGGGCCAGAATACAAGTGTGCTAGTTTTGATCTAACCTTCATAGTTCTAGCAAATAGCCATAACTTTTTTCACAAAACTCGGATTAAGGCAATTCAAAAGGCATTGAAAAGCTAACACAAGGATCTATCTACCCACAAAAAATCATAATTTTTAGTTGGGCCAATCATTACTAGTTTATTGGCAAAGAGTCCCATATTTTCTGTCAGTTCACAGCAATACCGCCTTGCTTTCTCCTCTATTTTGATGCAAATCCTCATCTAAAATCACGCCTTAAAATCATGTAGGTTTGGTTCTTCCCATCACTATACAAAGCCATAATACTCAATTTCACTCCATAATCACATAGATCAAATTTTCAATTCTTCTCTTTCTCAAATCCACTCAAAATACATCCATGATCTTATTCAGTTGCATAAATGAGCACAATGATCCTTTATAATCAATTGGAGAATTTCCATAATCCACCCTTTTTTTAAGAATCACACCAAATCATTTTTTTTCCAAGTCAAAGAGCACATATAAGATTCATTTCGCATCATAATATAATTAAACAACATGCTTAATGCCAAAACAATTCAAACCATGCATTAATTGCCAAAACCCTAGCTTGTAACCAACTTGCTTCCTCTTCATCTAGTCCAAGATCACCAAAAACACCCTCATAAACACTATTAGAGATTAAAATCACTAAATCAAATACAAGCAATCCAAGAAAAACATACTTCTAACCTTAAGCTCGTATGATCATGAATAATCCTAGACCCTAGCATGCTCCAAACTTAATCAACAATTAAAAATATCAACATAACTGTTCTTTCCATCCGAAGAACATGATCAAAACTCAAATCAACATAAATAAGAATTAAAAAATCAAAAACCCAAAGAAATAAGCTTCGAGTTACTCACTTTGAGCTTGAAAAAGGCAGAGATGAAGGTGATGTTCGGTCGTTTTGACGATTGAGGATGGTGGCTAGTGGCACTAGGTGGGTCAAAGGTAGCCCAGGCTGGCTGAAAAATACCAGAACAGTGGCTACAGCTAGGGGGAAGCCGTGGGGTTAGAGAGAGAAAGGAGATGGATGTGTGTACATGGGTTTTACTTTGTTAGGAATGAATTGAAACTTTACTTGGCTGATTTTATCCTTTCCAAAAGTAGATTTTGCTAGCCATGGTTAAGCTTAAATCATGGTAGTTAGCTAGGTCCATAAGGCAAGCTTGTTGGGCTTTGCATTGGGCCGAAATAAGTTGGGTTCGGAAATAAAACACTCTATAATGATAATATTTTTGCATAACTCAAGATTAAAATTTCCTAATGTTATGGAAAACAAAATAAATCACTTAGACTATTATTATTAGGGCCTACTATCAATTCTCCCAAAATTTTTGTTAGTAACTAAATAAAAAAATGAAACCCAAATAGCCAAGTGAGGGCCTAAATGAAAATATATTTTTTTTTTCCACCGAGATGATTAAATGCGATAAATAAATACAAGAAAATCATTGACAATGAGGTAATTAAACAAATAAACATGATTTAGGATTGTGCTATTACACATACTTAGGTTCAAGACCTCCTAAGTACCTAATTATAGTTTGTTGTTCAGGTTCTTGAATATCACACCTAATGAGGAGCCTCTCAAACGCACGTGTGTATTCCTTAACATTCATGATGCTTTGGGTTAGATTATGAAGTTACAAATAACTATCTTGGATATAAGTTGGGGGTAGAAACCGAGGCTTGAGTTTAGCTTTAATTTTCTCCCAATTTCTAATCTTAGCTTTTCGGTTTCTTACTCTTTCAGCACAAAAATTTGTCCACCACAAGGAAACATACTTTCTAAGTCTAAGTGCTACTAACTTTACCTTCTTTCCATCTTAGATCTCCTTGTACTCAAAGATCCTTTCAACTGTGTGTAGCCACTCTAAAAGCTCATCTGGATGAAGTTTGCTTTGAAAATTCGAGATTTCAACTCTAAAGTCATTAGAGTTGGTAGGCTGCCTTCATTTTCTTCTTATTCTTCTTGGAGGCTCCTCCTCACTAGAAGAACTCACAAGGTTTCCACCCTTGTCTTCATCACCGTGGTTAGAAGGAGTAAGGGAAGCAATTATCTTCTGCTCCTGTTCCATAGAATCACCAAGTTGTTTTCTCAAGTACTCATTTTGTGCCTCACATTCTTGGTTGCTATCACTAACTTGTTTCCTTAAGAACTCATTTTGTGGCTGAAGTTCTTGGTTATAAGCTAAGACAGCTTGACTATTCTTCATAATAAGTTCAAACCTCTCTTCTAGACTCATGCTAGAAGTCATGGTGAAAGGGGGATGGTTATGGGTTGTGTGTGGTGAATGTGTTTAGTGGACTATGTTTGGGATGGAATGAGGCATGCGGGGTTGGATTCAACGCCAAGATGATTCTCAGCTCTGATACCAAAGTTTGTGTATATGCTCACGGTTTAAACTAAACTCAAATCAGATTGTATTTAAGGTGAAATCAACCTAAAGTGAAGTTAAAGTTTAAGGGGATTCTGAGAGTATTACAAGGGATAGATAAGAAACTAACACTAATCTTAGATACAGAAACGCCACTAAGAATAATGTTAGGGCGCTTAACTGATCTATGGATACAAGATCACCACTTAACTCGGCCTAAGTTAAGAAAAGCAAGCAAAGAATTCAAGGGTTTTCAAGGAGCAAAGCCTAACTCTTTCTCATTCAAATGTATTCAACTCCTTCTAAATGAGGCTTCTAAGCCTTATAAAATCATACACAACCTGCCTTAGTAGGATTAGGAGGTTTCGCTATGATTAGGAAACCGCTAATCTGACTTAACACTAGCGTAATTAAAAAACTGAAAACTATGGTAGCTCAGTGCATAAGCACCCCGCGTTCACATAGGATCCGTGGAGGGGCCCCATCCCAAGGGATGAATTGTAGGTGGCCTAAGCTGACTTTGTTAGTGGCCAATTCCAAGGCTCAAATCTATGACTTTTTGGTCACACGGAGACAACCTAACTGTTGCTCCTAGGCTCCCCTTCTTAATTAAAACTAAAAACTACTTAAGTGTAAAACAAGCTTAATTAAGCTAATTATAATAAATAAGTCTTAACTAAAAGTTATAGCAAAGTCTAAACTCATTACTAAGTAAGTGATCAAGCAAGGAATGAACTCGTTGTTGATGTTGTTTGCTCTGCGGCTCTTTAATCTGAACACACTTGCCTTTCTTCTTCCTTCTTCAATTATTTGTGCTCTTCATAAGGCTGAAAGGAAGTCATTGTTGTGTTCTAACTCCCTTTAATCACCATCCTTACAGCAAAAGGACCAAGCATGCCATTGGAAGACTAGTGATAAGTACTTTTGTATACATCATTTTCAGTACATTTTGTAGCATTTTTTCAGGAATATATGAGCTTAATGTTATTATTTATACTCCTATTCTCGATTTATGCTTGGGTATGGTTGTTTGATGTGTTTTGCTGAATTTTAGGCCATTTGACCCAGCATTTGACCTTCATTCGGGTGTATTTTGAACCCTCATGCATGACTCTGAGTTGCTATACCCATAGAGGGAATAAGAACAAAAAGATGTCGAGCCCAATCGCCACCACGGTCAACCCATGGTGGGGGCCACGGACCGTGGTTGGTCTCATTTTCTCAGCTCGCTCGATTTTTCTTCGTGGCTGTTCAGCTTCGCGGCAGTTTTTCTATTTTGGCTGCATCCCATTCACTACAAAAGGGGTTGTTTTCGGCCTCATATCATCCCATATCATCCATCATTCCTTCCACAATCTAGTTAGATTTAGACTTCATTTTAGAGTGAGGGAGAGCAAGTTGAAGAAGAAGATTCACGAGGAAGCAGGATCGGGTTCTGCAATCAAAAGATTCAAGCAGGCATTTTGGCTGAGGAAACTCTTCTCTCTTCTCTTCCCCTTTCTCTTTAGATTTATCATTTTAGAGTAGATAGATGTTTAATATAATTATGTTATAGTAGATTTTCAAATTTGGGATTTTGTGAACCAATTCCTGAATTTGCTTTGAGTATTTGCACTTCAATCGTTCAATTTATATTGATTTCATGTTTAATCTGGTTCTAGAGTTTTGATTTGTGAGCATGTTGATTGGCCATCTTCTTGCTTGATTTTGGATGTCAGGTGAAGTACTAAAAGGTGAAGCTTGGCATTAAAAAATTAAAGTCGGACTTGAATGTGTGAATTCTTAAGAAAGATTTGCCATTCGAGAAGGCATTTGTGATAATCCTTTTCCTTAAGGAGTCTAGATTGATTGAAAGCCATGAAAGTAGGGGATTGATTAATTCTAGGCATTTCAATATAACTTGAAAGAGAGTAGTGATACTTTTATTATCGTTTTTTAAACTGAGTTGCCTTAGATTGAGCGATGTGCAATGCACTTGAATGATTTATCATGTGGTAGAGCATAGTCTTCGACATTTATTTTAACTTGAATTAGTTGTAGTTGTTTCCTTATCTTTGTATTTTTATCAATCGAATATTTGGATTCGCATAGCATATCTTGAGGGAATATAGGCCAATAGATGAACCAAGTCTCTGTGGGATCGACCTTGATTTGCTACAAAGCCACCGTGCGCTTGCGGGCCTATCAAATTTTTAGTACCGTTGTTGGGGATCGAACCTAGGTCGCCTATGTGACAGGTGGGAATACTGACCACTACACTACAATGAATATTGGGAAACAACAATGGCAATTTTTGAGTTCTCCTAATTCGAGCATGAATTATTTTGGTGGTATTTTACGTGTTTAGATATTTTTCTTACTCAATGTGGTTAATGTGCGAGTAAATGAAAAATTTTAGACATTGTTGATGAGAGAGTGAATAGTAAAAACCAAGCTCTTTCAGAGTTTTTCCTAATAGATTTGACTAAACATTTTATTTTTCTTTGAAAAAAATCCTAAAAATGTAAAATTAAAAAAACAAAATAAAATTTGAGAAATAAGAATGGCAATTTTTCGTTTCCTCCAATTCAAGCATGAATTATTTTGGAGGTATTTTAAGCGTTTAAATGTTTTTCTTACTTAATGTGGTTATTGTGTGAGTAAATACACTGGTGATGAGGGTTTAAATAGTAAAACCTGAGCTCTCTTAGAGTTTTGGGGTTTTCATGGTAAAAATGTTAATAATGCATGGTATTTGGTTGAGTGGATCACTTGGCATTCATTTAAGTTTGAGAAGGCTCGTCGAGTTTCTAGATATTCATTTCCTGATCCTTGTCCATTATGTCCTAGATCGTATTATGCCCCTTTTTGGTGTGATTTGTGTAATTTTTCTGGCCATGCTACTAATTCGTGTCCTTGTTATGCATGTGATGATCAGTCTGACTTTGTATCGCCCTGGGACAATACTGAAGTTGTCTTGACCTTACATGACTCATCCTTTCCTTTAGCTCAGTGCACGGGGCTCGAGGTGGGTGAGCCTTTTGGGGTTGTTGCTAGGTCTAGTGTTGTTGACGTAAGTTTTGAGTCAGACGATACTTTTGATAAAGTGCAAGGTCAAGTTAAGATCCCTTAGAGGGGTTGCGTGATGTGTTTATGCATGAGGAGTTTCCTAGCATTGGTTATAATAATATTTTCCCCAATCCCCTTGATCATTCCCATGTTTCCCCTACGTGTTCACAATCCCCTCTTTCCCCCGAGTAGTACATTGATGCTCCTATTGATAATCCTATGATTTGTGATGCTAATTTTGATTTGGGCTATAACGATGACATGTTCAATATGCTTGGTGGAAATGTTGATAGTTTTCTTTCCCTATGATACTTTTATGGGTATGATGCCTCCTTTAACCTGTATTGCATATTCCTAGTGGACAAGCCTAGAAAAATCATGTGGAACACTTTCTTTGCTTTCTCTTTTAATTTTTCTATGGCTTTTGCTTTGTTAAAGGGAGCACTAACTTTCTTTATTGTGATAATTTTCATGCTCTCTTATTGCCATGCTTGGAAACTCTATACTGAGGAGTTTGATAAGCTTCTGCATGCCTTGACGATGTCTGATTTAAGGGCTGAGTCTTGACATTATGATGGAGTGGCTGATACTCCATGTGCCCCGGTTATTATGCAGCTGCATAGCTTAGGTGCACTATGCACCTAACTTGGTGAGATGGTTATGTTTTGTTTCCTTTCCCTTCTTTTACCTTTTTTTATTTTGAATAATAATGCTTCACCTAAGCATGAGGGAAGGATAGTTTCTATGTTTTCTATTTTAGTTATTAGTTTGCATACATGGTAGAGCATGTAGTTTTAGGTTTTTGTTTGTTTGCCTATTGCATTTAGTTGATTTTTAGGTTTGCATTTAGGACTGCATATAGGGATGGTGTGGACAATCTCGAATGATGCTTTTGTTAGGCAAAATAGCCTTCATGAGTTTGGGTAACTTTTGATGTGTAATCCTTTTTGGTGCTAAACTTTTTAAAGGTTTTGTGAATATTTCCTGTCTTGACCCTTGTGTTGATTGAGAACTTTGTTATCCCTTAGAGTCTTTAGCATTGATGCTTGTACATGGAACCATTTTATGATCTTAACAATATTTTTGTAGATGTTCCGTGAGATTTTAAGCCCGATTTGGGCTAATTCATCACATTTAGTCTCATATTTCTTTCATGTGTGCAACTCTTCCACATTGCATCTTTAGAACTTGCCTAGATTCTTGTTCAAAACCACATTAGCATGCGCATAGTTAATGAGATAATGGAGGCATTTCATTCCTTGGTCATTTTAGCCACATAGCCAAATAGTCTACACTTGTATTACTTGTTCATTCCCTTCGTTAGCCCCTTTGAGCTTATATCCGTATTTGCTGTGATCCCTTCATACTAGCCCTTGGCCAAACACATATTCCTACCTTTAAGAGAAGTCTATGGAGCATCATTTCATCTTTATAGTGGGTGGTTTTAGGGATAATTGAGTTTAAGTTGGCTTTGGTATGTTGGTTTGTTGAGGGAATGATAATATTGAGCATTTGCTTTAGTTCCCTCTGGTTTGGTTGTGTGTGTGTATATATATATATATATATATATATATATATATATATATATATATATATATATATATATATATATATATATATATATATATATATATATAATATATATATATATATATATATATATATATATATATATAACAGTTTTGAGTTGATAGTTAGTGATCCTATGCCCTTCAATAATTACAATTTTCATTTCATTTCCTAAAAAAACAAAAAGCAATAAAAGAAAAAAAAATTATTAACGAAAAAGAAAAAAAACAAAAAAAGTTATGTTATAGGGAAAAAAACAAAAAAACAAAAGAAAAGCAACAAAAAAAAAAAACCAAAAAAAAAAATAATTTAGTGATTGGCATTAGATATCTGAAAAGCTTGTGTTCCTTCTTTGTCAACTCATTTTTTACTTAATTGATTATGGTATGTTCCTTGTATTTTGAGGTTTGGAATGTTAGTGAACTTTAAGGTTTCTTGGCACTTTGTTGGTTGCTCCCTAGTCACTTGACTAAGTAGCTACACACTATCCCAAATACATTTGTCCACTCCATTTCCTTTACCCTTCTAGCCCATAATACAACCAGCATAAAGTCCACTTTATTGTCTTATGCACATTACTTTCCTACTGGTGGAGAATTTGAGATTCTTGGTAAGCATATGGTGGATTGCATCTTTGGAATTAGTTTTGAGTGAACCTATGCTATATTTCGAACACATGAGTAGGAATGATTCACATTTCCCTAAAGTGAGGTTCTACCAGTCCATTTAGCTTACTCAATTTCATATGCTTACATGACACGCTTTATGGTTCTTTGGGGTGATCAAGTTTGATATCGAGCTTGTGGTCTCGTACTTATTCGAAAACCTTCTCCTCCTTCTAATTTTGATAAGTTTTGTGCACTACTTGGGGTTACCATTGCTTACCACTCTTACTTGTGATATGCTGTGACTTGCCTGCCATAAGGAGGTTGTTATGTCTTGGGTCCTAGATGCGTCGGTCTTGTAGGTTTTATATAGTGTTTGCTTGAGGACAAGCAACAACTTAAGTATGGAGGAGTTTGATAAGTCCTTTTGTATACATCATTTTCAGGACATTTTATAGCACTTTTTCAAGAATATATGGCCTTAATGCTATTATTTATACTCAAATTCTCAATTTATGCTTGGGTATGGTCTTTTGATGTGTTTAGCATGATTTTAGGCCATTTAACCCAGAATTTAACCTTAATTTGGGTGTATGTTGACCCCCCAGATGACTCTAAGTTGCTATGCCCGTGAAGGGAAGAAAAATAAAAAAAAAAATGTCAAGCGCAGTTGCCACCATAGTCAACCCCATGATGGGGGCCACGGACAGTAGTGGGTCCTATTTTCTCGGCTTGCTCGATTTTTCTTCACAGCTGTTTGGCTTTCCGGCATTTTTATGTTTTGGTTGCATCCCATTTGCCACAAAGGGGCTGTTTGTAGCCTCATATCATCCCATATCATCCATCATTCCCTCCATCATTTAGTTAGATTTAGACTTCATTTTAGAGTGAGGGAGAGCAAGTTGGAGAAGAAGATTCGCGAGGAGGCGAGATCGGATTTTGCAATCGAAAGATTCAAGCACGTATTTCGGCTGGGCAAACTCTTCTTTCTTCTCTTCTCTTTTCTCTTTAGATTTATCATTTTAGAGTAGTTAGATGTTTAATTTGATCATATTATAGTAGATTTTCAGATTTGGGATTTTCTGAACCAATTGATGAATTTGCTTTGAGTTTTTGCACTTCAATAATCCAATTTATGTTGATTTCATGTTTAATCTGGTTCTAGAGTTTTGATTTGCGAGCATGTTGATTGGCCATCTTCTTGCTTGATTTTGGATGTCGAGTGAAGTATTGAAAGGTGAAGCTTGGCATTGGAAAACTAAAATTAGACTTGAATATGTGAATTCTTAAGAAAGATTTGCCATTTGAGAGGGCATATGTGATAATCCTTTTCCTTAAAGAGTCTAGATTGATTAAAAACCACGAAAGTAGGGGATTGATTAATTCCAGGCATTTCACTACAACTTGAAAGAGGGTGCTGATGCTTTTATTATTGTTCTTTAAACTAAGTTGGCTTACAATAATAGATGTGCAATGCACTTGAATGATTTATCATGTGATGGAGCATAATCTTGGATGTTTATTTCAACTTAAATTACCTGTAGTGGTTTTCTTTTCTTCATATTTTTATCAATCTAAAGTTTGGATACGCTTAGCATATCTAGAGGGGATATAGCCCAATAGCTCAACCTAGTCTCTGTGCGATCGATGTTAATTTGGTACAATGCCATCGTGCACTTTTGGGCCTATCAACAAGTAACCACCAAATCCACCAATTGGGTGCAACCTGATAATTTTAGTAGTTTGGAGACTATTTTTAGACGCCACATATCTCATGCCAAAACTAAGCATGATTTAGATTTCCTTCCATAGGGGGAAACCATATGATATCTTAATGCCTCATAATGAGAAATCAATGTTAAACTAGGTGTTGAATACATAAAACACCTAATTAATCAAACCAAGCAGATTGAGGTGCAAGCTGGCATGGTTTAAAAGTGACCTTATTTCTCTTACTTTTACATAACTTAACTAAAATATTTCCACTTGCTTAGACAACTAAGACCATACAGAACCACAATACGCAAAAATATTACACTCAAACCTCAAGGAGGCCTACGTAATTAAGCAAACAAAGCCTGGTTTATACAGGAACAGTCAGTTACTTTCCAGTACAACAACTCTGAATTTAATCTATCACATCTCCTAAAATACATGCACAAATTGGGTCATTCAAAATCCCTTCGAAAGCTCAAGATGTCTATTTTTAGGCTAGTTTTCTTAGATGATCCAAATCCTAGTAGTTTGAGAGATATAGGTCAAAAGGTATAGGTGGTCCAGACTGGATCAGTTTTTATAGCATTTTGAGAATGATCCAATGTGACCTGTTCCTTCTAGATTTAACCAAGAACCCTTCTCATATACTCAAATCTTGCATAAAAGAGTTCCTAAAAATTACATTTGCAGCTTCCTATACCCATTTTAAGCTTGAGTAATTAAGCTTACGAATACCGAGTATGTTTACTAATTTGAACTCGGGACCTTCTGTTTTGGCCCTAGAAAAATGTGGGCAATTTCTTGGACTTTTGGAGGGCAAATGTAGATTACTTGACTAAATTAGATGTGAAAAATAGGCTGGCTAATGGATCTCTATCATCCTCCCCTTGTTAAGAAGGATTTGACTTCAAATCTAATGGGTATTCATCTTGTAAAAATGGATCCAAATCAAGTTGAAATTTGACTAACTAACCAAATAAACTTATTTTGATTCGGATCTAGCAGTAGTCACTCCTCTTTGATTCACACAAAGCTCTAAGTTCATGTAAGAAGACTTTAATAATGGTCACCACAAGTAAAAAGAAGGTTCAGATGCTTATGATTTTTTTGTGGCTTGGTGTTGTGAAGTTGGGAAATATCATAAGGGTGTGGATGGCCATAAGCATGGAGATTAAGTTTCTCGACCATTCTAAGTAAAACAACGTTAGCATGGCTTCCTTCTTTAATAATCAATGAATATATCTTACCCTGAACCATGTAGCGAAATATGTTCCTCTTTTGTTGATCTTTATCTTGTTTTGGATCATTCCAAGCTTTTTCTAAAAGAAGCATTTCACCTTCTTTAGCTTTTTCTACAATTTCTTCCTCACTTTCCTCTTGATTATCTCCTACATCTTCTCCCTTTTCCTCCTCAATTTCACACTTTTTTTCTACCTCCCATTTGGCTAAGGTAATGATTCTAGGGTTTGTCCAATCCGCAGCAATATGGCTAAATCCTTGACACTTAACACATCTTCAACAGCTGTTAGGATTAGGTTTAGGTCTACGTTGTGGAGGTAGGCTATTTTGTGGTGCTGGGGACTTTTGTGGGGTAGACGGAGAGGGAAATATGGGTTTAGGAAAGGGATTGGAACTTCCCTTGTTAAAGGTTGATCCCGAGTGGGGTCTTAGGGAGCTCACGTTTAAAGGGCTTAAGCTTTCTTTGTTGTTCAATTCTGTGGGCTCGTACACAAACTTCATCAAAAGTGGAGTATTGCAGAAGTTCAACCACATTAGGATACTTAGGCTCAAGACCTCCTAAGTGCCTAACAACAATTTGTTCTTCAGGTTCTTGAATATCATACTTAAGGAGGAGTTTCTCAAGCTCACCTGTGCGTTCCTCAACATTAATGGTGCTTTGGGTCCAATTATGAAGTTGGGAATAACTATCTTAGATATAAGTTGCGGGTAGAAACCGAGACTTGGGTTTAGCTTTCATTTTCTCCCAAGTTCTAATCTTAGCCTTTCGGTTTCTCACTCTTTTAGCATAAACGTTATTGCACCATGGTGAAGCATACTTTCTAAGTCTAAGTACTACCAACTTTACCTTCTCTTCATCTTATATCTCCTACACTCAAAGATCCTTTTAACCGTGTGTAGCCATACTGAAAACTCATCTGGTTCAAGTTTGCCTTCAAACACTGGGATTTCAACTCTAAAGTCATCACAGTTGGTGGGCTGCCTTCATTC
Source organism: Carnegiea gigantea (assembly GCA_029747015.1). NCBI lineage: Eukaryota > Viridiplantae > Streptophyta > Magnoliopsida > Caryophyllales > Cactaceae > Carnegiea > Carnegiea gigantea. The sequence continues at coordinate 53,045 of JAKOGI010002187.1, forward strand.
TCTTCTTATTCTTCTTGGAGGCTCCCCCTCACTAGAAGAACTCATAAGTTTTCTATCCTTCATCACCGTGGTTAGGAGTTGGGGAAGGAATCATCCGTTGTTTTTCTTTTATAGAATCACCAAGCTGTTTTCTCAAGTACTCATTTTGAGCCATGAGTTCTTGGTTGCTCTTATTGATTTGCTTCCTGAAGAAATCATTTTATGGGTTAAGTTCCTGGTTCTATGTAGCTTAATTGTCCTTCATAACAACTTCAAACCTCCCTTTTAGACTCATGCCAGAACTCACGGTGAAAGTGGGATGGTCACGGGTTGTGTGTGGGGAATGTGTCTAGGGGATTATGTTTGGCACGGAATAACGCATGTGGTGTTGGATTTAACGCCAAGATGATTCTTAGCTCTGATTCCAAAGTTTTTATATATGCTCATGGTATAAGCTAAACTCAAATCAGATTGTATTTAAGGTGAAAGCAACCTAAAGTGAAGTTAAAGTTTAACAAGAATCCGAGAGTATTACAAGGGATAGATAGGAAACTAGCACTAATGCTAGATACAAAAACCCCACTAAGAATAATGTTAGGGCCCTTAACTGATCTTTGGATACATAAATACCACAAAAGATAAGCTAAGACTTTGCAAGATCACCACTTAACTCGGCCTAAGTTAAGATAAGCAAGTAAAGAATTTAAGGGTTTTCAAGGAGCAAAGCTGAACTCTTTCTCATTCAAAGGTATTCAACTAATTCAAAATGAGGCTTCTTAGCCTTATAAAAACTTACACAAGCAGCATTAGTAGGATTAGGAGGTTTCCTCATGATTAGGAAGCCTCTAAGCAGCTTCATTAAAACTAAAAACTAGTTAAGTACAAAACAAGCTTAATTAAGCTAATTATAATCCATGAGTCTTAATTGAAAATTATTACAAAGTCTAAACTCATTACTAAGTAAGTAATCAAGCAAGTAGAGAGCTGGTTGCGCCTACCTAAGAGAGAAAAAGGCTGCTGATGTTGTTTACTTTGTGGCTGTCCAATCCGGATACACTTGTCTTTCTTGTTCCTTCTTAAATTGGTTGTGTTGTTCACAAGGCCAAAAGGAAGTCATGACTGTGTTCCAACTCCCCTTAATCACCATCCTTTTAGCTAGGAGACCAAGCATGCCATTGGGAGGCTACTAACCACCAAATGCACCAATCGGGTATAACTTGGCAATTTTATAAGTTTGGAGACTGTTTTTGGACGCCACTTATCTCATGAAAAAATGATGCACGATTTCCTTCCATGGGGGTAAACCTTAAGATGTCTGCTAAGCCCCCCATAACGAGAAATCAATGCCAAACTAGGTTTTAAATGCATGAAAACACCTAATTAATCAAACCAGGCTAATTGGGGGTGCAATCTGGCATAGTTTACAAAATGACCTTATTTCTCCTATTTTCAGACGACATAGCCCAAATATTTTTACTTTCATAGACAGATAAGTGACCGCTACTGCAAGCACATGGGTAGTCGTAGGATAGATAAAAGATATTGTTCCTCAAGGACTAATGCAACTTACTGAGTCTTGCCTATCAGAATGTGCTAAGTAAAATTCTAGTTCAAGTGGATTCGATTTAACAATAGCAAATAAACTTTTCTACATCAATAAGGGAAAAAAACGTCCAGGAATTCTCATATTTGCGAAAGAAAATTGGATCAAAAATAATAAACATGTGCTTTCATCTAATTGATTAAATTCGCGGAATTGTAGCCTTTTCAAAACCTTAGTCTATTCTTTCGAAATCAACTAAATTTGCCTAAACTAAGCAAAAGTCATTCTTTCAAACTAATTTGCCTTAATTCAAGTTCAATGTCTTCGTTTACTTATTAGCCCTCCTAACATGCAAATCTTTCTTTCGAGACAAAGTTATGTTAAGTCTTATCAAGCAGTCTAACAACCAAATGTCACCTTTGAGTTTTTCACTTGATTGTTTCAAGAGTGTAGGCAAATTTCGGCCAAATATCAACTCAAAACAATCCAAATGCTTGATAAAACGAAATCGAACCAATCATAAAAATAAGCACAATTGCATAGATTATAAACATGGTCCAATAACACTTTCACAAACTACTAAATCTCTAGACTAAAGAAAACTACACAGACATGATAAAAAATTAACAACTAACCAACGTTTGGTGAAATCTGAGCAAAAAGGGCCTTGACTGAGATGGCTTTCAGTCAAGGGCTTCAAAACCACCTCAAGAACAAACTCTCACACTCAAGGCTCACACCAATATAATAACCAAACTAAAACTACAAAATTTGAGCAAGGAACTAAAGCCCTATTCTATGCTTTTGCTTTGCTTGGGAATGATTGAGAATGCTGCAAAACGTCATCTTTTATTGAGAGGCTCGGTCAATCTCAGCCGCATAGCTAAGGGAAAACAAAGAGGAAGCAGTTATAGGCTCATTACAGTCTGTGGTAGACACCACAGGCCGACCATTACCTACGCTAGAACTGGGTTTTTATTCATTCTTTGCTCCACGGGTGTGGCATAACATGGATGACTGTGGGGAGGTCAAAATATAGCCATTGAAGTGCAAATGCTAGATAAAAAGGCTAAAAATCCTGCAAAACATATGAAACAACTATACCTAAGTATAACTCAAAAATATGAGAGTAAATAGCAACTTAAAGCATATAATTCTCCTAAAAACAACACAAAATAGCCCTAAAATGGTATACATATTGAGAACTTATCAATAAGACCATAGGAAACCAAAATTTGCAAGAATATTAGACTCAAACCTCAAGGAGGGCTACGCAATTAAGCACACAAAACCTGGTTTATACGGGAATAGTCAGTTACTTTCCAGTACAGCAGCTGTAACTTTAATTTCTCATATCTCCCAAAATATGCGCATAAATTAGGCCATTCAAAATCACTTAGAAAGCTCAAGATGTCTATTTTTAGTCAAGTCCTTTTGGATAATTGGAATACTAATAGTTTGAGAGATATAGGTCAAAAGGTGCAGCTGGTCTAGGCTGGAACTGTTTCTGTAGCATTTTAAAAATGATCCCATGCGACCTATTTCTTCTAGAACTAACAAAGAACTCTTCTCATGTACTCAAATATTACATAAAAGGGTTCTGAAAAACTAGATTTTCATCTCCCTATACCCATTTTAAGCTTGAGTGATAAAGCTTACGGAAACTAGGTATGGTTACTGATTTAAAATCGGGATCTTGTGCCTAGATGCTAGCAAAATGTGGGTCATTTCTTAGACTTTTGGAGGGCAAATGAAGATTACCTTGACTAACTTGGATGCTAAAAAATAGGCTGGCTAGATGGATCTCCATTATCCTCCCCTTATTGAGAAGGATTTATCCTTAAATCTGATTGGTATTCACCTAGCAATAACGTATTCAAATCAGGATGAAATATAACAAACCAACCAAATAAACTCCTTTTGATTCGAATCTAGTGGTAGTCACTCATCTTTAATTCACATAAATCTTTAAGTTCAATCCCTGGCTATATGGCCAAATCCTTGATAGTTAAAACATCTTTGAGTACCCTTAAGAATTGGTTTAGGACTACTTTGTAAAGGTAGCCAATTTTGTGGTGCTGGGATGCTTTGTGGGGTGGAAGAAGACGGACAAGGGGGTTTAGGAAAGGGATTGGAGCTCCCCTTGTTAAAGGGTTGATCCCAAAGTGGGGGCTTAGGGAGCTCATGTTTAAAGGACTTAAGCCTTCTTTGTTGCTCAATCTTGTGGGCTAGTGCACAAACTTCATCAAAGTTGGAGTGTTGCTGAAGTTCAACCACACTAGCATACTTAGGTTCAAGACCTCCTAAGCACCTAACAATAGTTTGTTCTTCAGGTTCTTGAATATCACACTTAATGAAGAGTTTCTCAAACTCACGTGTGTATTCCTCAACATTCACGGTGCTTTGGGTCAGATTACGAAGTTGGGAATTACTATCTTGGATGTAAGTTGGTAGAAACTGAGACTTGAGTTTAGCTTTCATTTTCACCAAAGTTCTAATCTGAGCTTTTCTATTTCTTACTCTTCTAGCACAAAGATTACTTTTCTAGCATAAAGATTTTCTCCTAAGTTCTAATCTCCTTGTACTCAAAGATCCTTTCAACGCTAGGATTTCAACGCTAAAGTATAGCCACTCCAAAAACTCATGTGGATTAAGTTTGCCTTCAAACTCTAGGATTTCAACGCTAAAGTTATTGGAGTTGGCGTTCTGCCTCCATTCTCTTCTTACTCTTCTTGGAGGCTCCTACTCACTAGAAGAACTCACAAGGTTGTTATGATCTCTTCATCACTGTGGTTAGAAGGAGTGGGGGAAGCAATAATCTTCTGTTTCTATTTCATAGAATCTCTGAGCTGTTTTCTCAAGTATTCGTTTTGAGCCTTGAGTTCCTAGTTGCTGTCACTGATTTGTTTACTTAAGAACTCATTTTATGGCTTAAGTTCTTGGTTATAAGCTAAAATGGCTTGACTATTCTTCATAATAGCTTCAAACCTCTCTTCTGAACTCATGCCAGAACTCATGGTGAAAGGGGGATGGTTGTGAGTTGTGTGTAGGGAATGTGCCTAGGGGATTGTGTTTGGGATGGAATGGGGCATGTGCAGTTGGATTCAACGCCAAGATGATTTTGAGCTCTTATACCAAAGTTTATGTATATGCTCATGGTTTAAACTAAGCTCAAATCAGGTTGTATTTCAAGGTGAAAGCAACCTAAAGCGAAGTTAAATTCTAAGGGGAATCCGAGAGTATGACAAGGGATAGATAGGAAGCTAACACTAATGTTAGATATAGAAGCACCATAAGAATAATGTTAGGGCCCTTAGCTGATCTTTAGATGCAGGAACACCACCAAAGATAAGCTAAGACTTCATAGGATCACCACTTAACTCGGCCTAAGTTAAGATAAGCAAGTAAAAAATTTAAGGGTTTTCACAGAGTAAGGCTTAACTCTTTCTCATTTAAACTATTCAACTCGTTCAAAATGAGGCTTCTAACCCTTATAAAAACATGCACCAGCTACCTTAGTAGGGTTAGGAGGCTTCTTCATGATTAGGAAACCTCTAATCTAACTTAAAACTAGCTTAATTAAAACTAAAAACTAAGGTAGCTTAGTGCACAAGCATCCCGCATTCATGCAGGGTCCGCGGAGGGGCCCCACCTTAAGCGATTAGTTGTAGGCAGCCTAACTTCACTTTGCCAGTAGCAGATTCCAAGGCTTGAACCCTTGACCTTTTGGTCAAATGGAGACGGCCTTACCGCTGCACCGAGGCTCCCCTTCATAAATAAATTTAAAAACTAGTTAAGTACAAAGCAAGATTAATTAAGCTAATCACAACATATGAGTCTTAACTAAAAATTATTACAAAGTCCAAACTCGTTACTAAGTAAGTAATCAAGCAAAGAGAGAACTTGTTGTTCATGTTGCTTGCTTTACGGCTGTCCAATCTAGATACACTTGTCATTCTTTTTCCTTCTTCAATTAGTCGTCCTCTTCATAGGGGTAAAAGGAAGTCATGATTGTGTTCCAGATCCCTTTAATCACCATCAATTCAGCAAGGGGACTAAGCATGCCATTGGAAGACTAGTAACCACCAAATGCACCAATCAAGTACGACATGGTAGTTTTAGCAGTTCGAAGACTGTTGCCACATATCTTATGCAAAAACTAAGCATGATTTAGATTTCCTTCCATGTGGGGAAACCTTAAGGTTCCTATTAAGTGCCATCATGAGAAATCAAGGTTAAACTAGGTTTTAAATACATAAAACACTAATTAATCAAGCTACACAGATTGGGATGCAATCAGGCATGGTTTACAAAATGACCTTGTTTCTCTTATTTTTACACAACCTAGCCCAAATATTTTTGCATGCTTAGATAGATAAGACCTTACAGAACCAACGTACATAAAAAAGTTAAACTTGAACCTCAAGGAGGCCAACGTAATTATACACACAAAACCTAGTTTATACAGAAATAGTAAGTTACTTTCTAGTACAGTAGCTCTAACTTTAATCTGTCATACCTCCCAAAATACAGAAATCTAAAGATGTCTATTTTTAGGCAAAGTCCTCTTGAATAATTCGAATCCTAATAGTTTGAGAGATGTAGGTTAAAAGGTGCAGGTGGTCCAGACTGGATCAATTTCTCTAGCATTTTCAAAATGATCCCGTATGACTTATTCCCTCTGGACTTGAAGAAGAAATCTTCTCATGTATTCAAATCTTACAAAAAGGGGTTCCTAAAAACTGGATTTGTAGCTTCATATACCCATTTTAAGCTTGAGTAATCAAGCTAACGATAACCAGGTATGCTTGCTGATTTGAACCCGGGAACTTCTGTTTTGACCCTAGCGAAATGTGGGTCATTTCTTGGATTTTTGGAAGGTAAATGTAGATTACTTTGATTAAAGTAGATGTCAAAAATAGGATGGCTGGATGGATCTTCATCATCCTTCCCTTGTTGAGGAGGATTTTTGCTCAAATATGGCCGGCAATCATCTTGTAAAAATGTATTCAAATCAGGCTGAAATATGACTAACGAAGCAAATAAACTCCTTTTGAATCGAATATAGTGGTAGTCACTCCTTTTTGATTTACATAAAGCTCTAAGTTCAATCCATGGCTATATGGCCAAATCCTTGACTGTTAAAACATCTTTGAGTACCCTTAGGAACTAGTTTAGGGCTACTTTGTGGAGGCAGGATGTTTGATGGTGCTGGGGTTCATTATGTGGTGGAAGGATAAGAAAATGTGGGTTTAGGAAAGGGATTAGAACTCCCCTTATTAAAGGGTTGATCCTGGGGTTAGGGCTTAGGGAGCTCACGTTTAAAGGGCTTAAGCTTTCTTAGTTGCTCAATCTTGCGGGCTAGTACACAAACTTCATCAAAAGTGGAGTGTTGCTAAAGTTCAACCACATTAGCATACTTAGGTTTAAGACCTTCTAAGCACGTAACAATAGTTTGTTCTTCAGTTTCTTGAACATCACACTTAAAGAGGAGTTTCTCCAGCTCACGTGTGTATTCCTCAACATTCATGGTGCTTTGAGTCAGATTATGAAGTTAGGAATAACTATCTTGGCTGTAAGTTAGGGGTAGAAACTGAGACTTGAGTTTAGCTTTCATTTTCTCCCAAGTTCTTATCTTCACTTTTCGATATCTTACACTTTTAGCATAAATATTAGTCCACGATAGGGAAGCATACTTTGTAAGTCTAAGTGCTACTAACTTTACGTTCTTTTCAGCTTAGATCTCCTTGTACTCAACAATCCTTTCAACCATATATAGCCACTCCAAAAACTCATCTGGGTTATGTTTTCCTTCAAACTTCAGGATTTCAACTCTAAAGTCAGTAGAGTTGGTGGACTGCCTTTATTCTCTTTTTATTCTTCTTGGAGGTCCCTACTTACTAAAAGAACTCACAAGTTGCTATCCTCCTCTTCATCACTGTGGTTAAAAGGAGTGGGGGAGGCAATAGTCTTTTGTTTCTGTTTTATAGAACCACCAAGCTGTTTTCCCAAGTACTCTTTTTGAGCCTTTAGTTCTTAGTTGCTCTCACTAATTTGTTTACTTCAGAACTCCTTTTATGGGTTAAGTTCTTAATTATAAGCTAAAATAGCTTGACTGTTCTTCATAATAGCATTAAATCTCTCTTCTAGACTCATGCTAGAACTCATGGTGAAAGGGGGATGTTAAGGGTTGTGTGTAGGGAATGTGTTTAGGGGATTGTGTTTGGGATGGAATGAGGCGTGTAGGGTTGAATTCAATGCAAAGATGATTTCTAGCTCTGATACTAAAGTTATGTACATGGTCGTGGTATAAACTAAACTTAAATCAGATTGTATTCAAGGTGAAAGCACCCTAAAGTGAAGTTAAAGTTTAAGCGGCCTCCGAGAGTATTACATGGGATGCATAGGAAACTAACACTAATCTTAGGTAAAGAAACACCACCATGAACAATACTAGGGCTCTAACCTAATCATTGGATACATAAACACCACCAAAGATAAGCTAAGACTTCACAAGATCACCCCTTCACTCGGCCTAAGTTAAGATAAGTAAGCCAAGAATTTAAGTGTTTTCAAGGAGCAAAGCTCAACTCCTTCTCATTCAAAGGTATTCAACTCTTTCAAAATGAGGCTTCTAAGCCTTACAAAAATGTACACAAGCTGCCTTAATAGGATTAGGAGGTTTCTTCATGATTTGGAAACCTCTAATCTAACTTAAAACTAGCTTAATTAAAACTAAAAACCAGTAAAGCACAAAAAAGGTTAATTAAGCTAATTATAATCCATGGGTCTTAGCTAAAAATTATTACAAAGTCTAACCTCATTAACAAGGAAGTAATCAAGCTAGTAGAGAGAAAGAGGTTGCTGATGTCGTTTGCTTTGCGGCTCTCTAATTTGGATACACTTGCCTTTCTTCTTCTTTCTTGAATTGATTGTGCTCTTCACAAGGCTAAAAGGAAGTCATGATTGTGTCCCACCTCCCTTCAATCACCACATTTTTAGCAAGGGGGCCAAGTATGCCGCTGGAAGACTAGTAACCACCGAATGCACCAATCGGGTACAACCTGGTAGTTTTAGCAGTTTGGAGACTGTTTTTGCACGCCACATATCTCATGCAAAAACTGAGCATGACTTTGATTTCTTTCCATGGGGGGAAACCCTAAGACGTCTACTAGCCCCCCATAATGAGAAATCAAGGTTGAACTATGTTTTAAATACATAAAACACCTAATTAATCAAAGTGGACAGATTAGGGTGCAATATGGCATGGTTCACAGAATGGTCTTGTTTCTCCTATTTTTACATCACTTAATCCAAATATTTTTATGTGCTTAAACAAATAAGATTTAGGGAACCAAAATATGTAAAAATATCAACACTTAAGCCTCAAGTAGACGTGCGCAATTAAGCACACAAACTTGGTTTATACGGGAATAGTTAGTTACTTTCCAGCATAGTAGCTATAATTTTAATCTATCATACCTCCAAAAATACATATGCAAATTAGGTATTCAAAAGCCTTTGGGAAGCACAAGATGTCTATTTTTAGGCAAGTCCTCTTGGATATCTTAATCCCAGTAGTTTGAGAGATATATGCCAAAAGGTGCAGGTGGTCCAGACTGGATCAAGCTTACGAGAACCGGGCATGCTTGCCGATTGGAACCCGAGACCTTCAGTTTTCACCCTAGCAAAATGTGGGCCATTTCTTAGATTTTTGGAGGGCAAATGTAGATTACCTTGATTGAATTGGATGTCAAAAATAAGCCGTCTAGATGGATCTCCATCATCCTCCCCTTGTTGAGAAGGATTTGTCATCAAATCTAGTGGGTATTCAACTTGTAAAAATGTATTCTAATCAGGCTAAAATATGACTAACCAACTAAATAAACTGCTTTTGATTCGAATATGGTGGTAGTCACTTCCCTTTGACTCACATAAAGCTCTAACTTCGTGGTAAGAAGATTTTATTAATGGTTCACCACAAGCAAAAATAAGGTATGGATGTTTATGATTCTATCGTGGTTTGGTGATGTGGAGTTGGGAAATACCATAAGGGTGTGGATGGGCAGATGCATAGAGATTATGTTTCTCCACTATGCTAAGTGAAACAATGTTAGGACGGCTTCCTTCTTTAATAATCAATGATCATATGTTACCTTGAACCGTGCATCTAGAGTGAAATATGTTATCCTTTCATTCATCTTTATCTTCTTTTGGATCATTCCAAGGTTTTTCTAAAAGAAGCATTTCACCCTCGCTAACTTTTTCCACAGCTTCTCCTTTACTTTCCTCTTGATTATCAACCACATCTTCTTCCTTTTCCTCCTCAATTTCACTCTCTTTTGCTACCTCCCATTCGGCTAAGACAATGGTTCTATGGCTAGTCCAATCTGCGGCTATATGGCCAAATGCTTAACACTTAAAACATCTTTGAGTACCCATAGGAGTAGGTTTAGGACTATCTTGTGGAGCTAGGTTGTTTTATGGTGATGGGGTTCTTTGTGGAGGGGAAGGAGATGGAAATGTGAGTTTAGGAAAGGGACCAGAACTCCCCTTGTTACAGGGTTGATCTCAGGGTCGGGATTTGGGGAGCTCACGTTTAAAGGCCATAAGCTTTCTTTGTTGTTCAATCATGTGGGCTAGTACGCAAACTTCATCAAATGTGGAGTGTTGCTGAAATTCAACCACATTAGCACACCTAGGTTAGACACCTCTTAAGTACCTAACAATAGTTTGTTCTTTAGGTTCTTGAATATCGCACTTAATGAGGAGTTTCTCGTACTCACGTGTGTATTCCTCAATAGTCATGTGCTTTGGGTTAGATTATGAAGTTGGGAATAACTATCTTAGATATAAGCTTGGGGTAGAAGCCGAGAATTGAGTTTAGCTTTCATTTTCCCCCAAGTTTTGATCTTAGCTTTTTAGCTTCTTGTCCTTTTAGCACAAAGATTAGTGCACCACAGGGAAGCATAATTTTTAAGTCTAAGCGCTACGAGCTTTAGCTTATTTCACCGTGGATCTCCTTGCATCAAAGATCCTTTTCCACTGTGTATAGCCACTCCAAAAACCTATCTGGATCAAGTTTGCCTTCAAACTCTAATATTTCAACTCTAAAGCCATTAAAGTTGGTGGGCTACCTTTATTTTCTTCTTATTCTTTTTGGAGGCCCCTCCTTACTAGAAGAACTCACAAGGTCGCTGCCCTCCTCTTCATCATCGTGGTTAGAAGAAGTGAGGGAAGCAACCATCTTCTGTTTCTGTTTCATAAAATCACCGAATTGTTTTCTCAAATACTCGTTTTGAGCCTTGAATTCTTGGTTGCTCTCACTGATTTATTCCTTAAGAACTCATTTTGTGGCTTAAGTTCTTCATTATAAGGTAAAACAGCTTTACTATTCTTCATAGTAACTTCAAACCTCTCTTCTAGACTCATACAAGAACTTATGGTAAAAGGGGGATGGCTAGCGGTTGTGTGTAGGGAATGTGTTCAAGGGATGTGTTTAGGATGGAATAAGGCGTGTGGCATTGGATTCAATGCCAAGATGATTTTTAGCTCTGTTACCAAAGTGTACATATTTGCTCATGGTACAAAATAAACTAAATTAGATTGTATTCAAGGTGAAAGCAACCTAAGGTGAAGTTAAAGTTTAAGGGGAATCCAAGAGTATTACAAGGGATAGATAGGAAACTAACACTAATCCTAGTTACCAGAATACCACTAAGAATAATCTTAGGGCCCTTAAGTGATCTTTGGATACATAAACACCATCAAAGATAAGCTAAGACTTCATAAGATCACCACTTAAGTCGGCCTAAGTTAAGATAAGCAAGTAATGAATTCAAGGGCTTTTAAGGAGCAAAGCTGAACTCTTTCTCATTCAAAGGTATTCAACTCATTCAAAATGAGGAGCCTTAGAAAAACATACAAAAGCAGCCTTAGTAGGATTAGGAGGTTTCTTCATGATTAGGAATCCTCTAATCTAACTTAAAATTAGCTTCATTAAAATATAAAACTAGTTAAGTACAGAACAAGCTTAACCAGGCTAATTACAATCCATGAGTCTTAACGAAAAATTATTGCAATGTCTAAAATCATTACTAAGTAAATAATCAAGCAAGTAGGGAGATGGTTGCCATATATGAGAGAGAAAAAGGTTGTTGATGTTATTTGCTTTACAGCTCTCTAATCCAGATACACTTGCCTTTCTTCTTCCTTCTTCAATTGGTTACGCTCTTCACAAGGCTAAAAGGAAGTCATGATTGTGCTCCAACTCCGTTTAATCACCATCCTTGCAACAAGGGGACCAAGCATGCCATTGGAAAACTAGTAACCACCAAATGCACCAATCGGGTGCAACATGACAATTTTAGCAATTTGGAGACAGTTTTTCAAACACCACATTTCTCATGTAAGAACTAAGCATGACTTAGATTTCCTTCCATGGGGGAAGCCTTAAGATGTCTACTAACCCTTATAATGAGGAATCAAGGTTGAATTAGGTTTTAAATGTATAAAATACCTAATTAATCAGACTAGGCAAATTGGGGTGTAATCTTGCATGGTTTACAAATTGACCTTGTTTCTCCTATTTTTACAGGACTTAGCCCAAATACTTCTACATGCTTAGACATATCAGGCCTTGGGGAACCAAAATATGAAAATATCAGCCTTAGACCACAAGTAGGCCAATGTAATCAACCATGCGAAACCTGGTTTATACAGGAATAGTAAGTTACTTTCAAGTACATTAGCTCTAATTTTAATATGTCATACCTCCCATAATACATGCGCACACTGGGTCATGAAAAATCCCTTAGAAAGATCAAGATGTCTATTTTCAGGTAAGTCCTCTTGCATAACCAGAATCCCTGTAGGTTGAGAGATATATGTTAAAAGGTACAGGTGGTCCAGATTGGATCAATTTCTACAACATTTCGAAAATGATCCCATGTGACCTATTCCTTTTGGACTTAACCAAGAACTCTTCTCATGTACTCAAACCTTACAAAAAACAGCTCCCAAAAACTGGATTTGTAGCTCCATATACCCATTATAAGCTTGACTAATCAAGCCTACGAAAATTGGGCATGTTTGCTGATTTGAACCCGGGACCTTCTGTTTTAACCCTAGCAAAATGTGGGTCCCTTCTTGGATTTCTGGAGGGCAAATAAGATTACCTTGATTAAATTGGATGTCAAAAATAAGCTCACTAGATGGATCTCCATCATCCACCCTTTGTTGAGAAGGATTTATTCTAAAATCTGATGGGTATTCATCACTCAAAAATGTATTCAAATAAGGCTGAAATATGACTAACCAATCAAATAAACTCCTTTTGATTCAAATATGGTGGTAGTCACCCATCTTTGGTTCACATAAAGCTCTAAGTTTATGATGTTGGATGTTTGTGATTCTTTTGTAGTCTGGTGTTGTGGAATTGGGAAATATCATAAGGGTGTGGATGGGCAAAGGCGTGGAGATTAAGTTTCTCCACCATATTAAGTGAAATAACGTTAGCACGACGTCTTTCTTTAATAATCAATGAACATATCTCAGCTTGAATGGTTTGTCCAGAGTGAAGTATGCTACCCTTTTGTTCATCTTTATCTTCTTTTGGATAACTGCAAGCTTTTTCCAAAAGAAGCATTTCACCCTTATCAGCTTTTTTAACAACTTCTTCTTCACTTTCCTCTTGATTATCTACCACACCTTCTTCCTATTCCTCCTCAATTTCACACCCTTTTGCTACTTCCCGCTTGGATAGGGTAATGACTCTAAGGTTTGTCCAATTTGCGGCTATATGGCCAAATCCTTGACACTTAAAACATCTTTGAGTGCCTTTAAGAATAGGTCTAGGACAACTTTGTGGAGGTAAGCTGTTCTGTGGGACTGGTGTTCTTCATGGGGCATAAGGATATGGAAATGTGGGTTTAGGAAAGGGATTAGAACTTCCCTTGTTAAAGGGTTGATCTTGGGCTGGGTGCTTAGGGAGCTCATGTTTAAAGGGCTTAAGCTTCATTGTTGCTCAATCTTATTGGCTAGTACATAATCATTATCAAAAGTGGAGTGTTGTTGAAGTTCAACCACATTAGCATACTTAGCTTTAAGGCCTCCTAAGTACCTAACAATAGTTTGTTCTTCAAGTTCTTGAATATCACACTTAATAAGGAGTTTCTCAAACTCATATATGCATTCCTCAACATTCATAGTGCTTTGGGTCAGATTATGAAGTTGGGAATAACAATCTTGGATATAAGTTTGGGGTAGAAATAGAGACTTGAGTTTGGCTTTCATTTTCTTCCAAGTTCTGCTCTTAGCTTTTCGATTTCTTACAGTTTTAGCACAAAGATTAGTCTACCACAGGGAAGCATACTTTCTAAGTCTAAGTGCTACCAACTTTACCTTCTTTTAATCTTTAATCTCCCTGTACTCAAAGCTCCTTTTAACCATGCGTAGAAACTTTAAAAACTCATCTGGATCAAGTTTTCCTTCAAACTCTGGGACCTCAACTCTAAACTCCTAAGAGTTTTTAGGCTGCCTTCGTTCGCGTCTTATCCTTCTTGGAGGCTCCTTCTTCCAGAAGAACTCACATGGTTGCTAACCCCCCTTCGTCACTGTGGTTAGAAGGACTGCGGTAAGCAATCATCTTCTTTTTCTAATTCATAGAATCATCGAGCTATTTTCTCTGGTACTCATTTTGAGCCATAAGTTCTTGGCTGCTCTCACTAATTTGTATTCTTAAGAACTCATATTGTGGCCTATGTACTTCGTTATAAGCTAAAATAGCTTTACTGTTCTTCATACTAGCTTCAAACCTCTCTTCTACACTCATGCCAAAACTCATGGTGAAAGAGGATGGCTAGGGGTTGTATGCAGGGAATGTGTTTAGGGAGTTTTGTTTGGGATGGAATAAGGTATCTGGTGTTGGATTCAATGCCAAGATGCTTTTTTGCTATAATATCGAAGTTTATATGCTCATGATATAAGCTAAACTCAATTCATATTATACTCAAGGTGAAAGCAACCTAAAGTGAAGTTAAAGTTTAAATGGTATCCAAGAGTTCTACATGGGATACATAGGAAACTAATACTAATCCCAGATACAGAAACACCACTATGGACAATATTAGGTATCTCAACTAATCATTGGATACATAAACACCACCAAAGATAAGCTAAGACTTCACAAGATCACCCCTTAACTCCGCCTAGGTTAAGATAAGCAAGCAAAGAATTTAAGATTATTCAACGAGCAAAGCTCAACTCCTTCTGATTCAAAGGCATTCAACTCATTCAAAATGAGGCTTCTAAGCCTTATAACAATGTACACAAGCTGCCTTAGTAGGATTAGAAGGTTTCTTCATGATTTGAAAAATTCTAATCTAACTTAAAACCAGCTTAATTCAAACTGAAAACTAGTTAAGTACAAAACAAGCTTAATTAGGCTAATTAGAATTCATGAGTCTTAACTAAAAATTATAACAAAGTCTAAATTGATTACTAAGTAAGTAATCAAGCAAATAGAGAGCTGGTTGGATATGCATGAGAGAGAAAAGGCTGCTGACGTTGTTTGCTTTGCGGCTGTCCAATCCAGATACACTTGCCTTTCTTCTTCCTTCTTTGATTGGTTATGCTCTTCACAAGGTTAAAAGGAAGTACTTAGTGTGTTTAAACTCCCTTTAATCACCATCCTTGAAGCAAGAGGGCAAAGCATACTATTGGAAGACTAGTAACCACCAAATGCACCAATCGGGTGCAACCTGGCAGTTTTAGTAGTTTGGAGACTGTTTTTAGATGCCACATATCTCATCCCAAAACTGAGCATCATTTGGATTTCCCTCCATGGGGGGAAACCTTAAGATGTCTACTAACCTTCAACGATGAGAAATCAAGGTTAAACTAGGTTTTAAATTCATAAAACACCTAATTAATCGAACCAGGTAGATTAGGGTGCAATCAAGCATAGTTTACAACATGACCCTGTTTCTCCCATTTTTACAAGACTTAACCCAAATATTTTAACATGCTAAGATAGATAAGACCTTAGGGAACCAAAATAGGCAAAAATATCATACCTAAACCTCAATTAGGCCTATGTACTTAAGCACACAAAACCTGGTTTATATGTAACAGTCAATTACTTTCAAGTATAGCAGCTCTAGATTTAATCTATCATACCTCCCAAAATACATGCGTAAATTGGATGATTCAAAATCCCTTGGAAAGCTCAAGTTGTCTATTTTTAGGTCCGGCCTCTTGGAGGATCTGAATCCTAGTAGGTTTAGAGATATAGGTCAAAAGGTGCAAGTGGTCCAGACTAGATTAGTTTCTGTAGCATTTCGAAAATGATCCCATGTGACCTATTCCTTCTATACTTAACGAAGAACTCTTCTCATGTACTCAAATCTTATGGAAAAGGGTTCCCAAAAATGGGATTTGCAGCTTCATATATCCATTTTAATCTTCAGTAATCAGGCTTACGAAAACTGGGTATGTTTGTGGATTTAAACCCGGGACCTTCTCTTTTGACCCTAGCAAAATGTGGGTCATTTCTTGGATTTTTGGAGGGGAAACGTAGATTATATTGACTGAGTTAAATGTCAAAATAAGTTGGCTAGATGGATCTCCATCATCCTCCCCTTGTTGAGAAGGATTTGTCCTCAAATCTGATGGGTATTCATCTTGTAAAAATGTATTCAAATCAGGATGCAATATGACTAACCAACCAAATAAACTCCTTTTGATTCAAATCTGGTGGTAGTCACTCCTCTTTGATTCACATAAAGCTCTAAGTTTATGGTAAAAAGACTTTAATAATGGCTCACCACAAGTAAAAAGAAGGTGCAGAAGTTTTGTGGGGTTGAGAATTTTCATAATGGTGTGGATGGGCAGAACCGTAGAGATTAAGTTTCTCCACCATGCTAAGTGAAAGAACATTATCACGGCTTCCTTCTTTAATAGTCAATGAATACATCATACCTTGAATCGTGCGTCTAGAGTGAATTATGCTATTCTTTTGTTTATGTTTATCTTCTTGTGGATCATTCCAAGCTTTTTTAAAAAGAAGTGTCTACTTCCTTGTCAGCTTTTTCCACAACTTCTTCTTTACTTTCTTCTTGATTATCTACTACATCTTCTTCTTTTTGCTCCTCAATTTCAAACTCTTTCGTGACCTCCCATTCGGGCAAGATAATGATTCTATGGTTTGTCCAATCTACAACTATGTGGCTAAATCCTTGACACTTAAAACATCTTTGACTGCCTTTAAGAATAGGATGTTTTGTGGTGCTGGGGTTCTTCGTGGGGTGGAAGGAGATGAAAACGTGGGTTTAGGAAAGGGATTGGAACTCCTCTTGTTAAAGGGTTGATCCTAGAGCGGGGGCTTAGGGAGCTCATGTTTAAAGGGATTAAGCTTTCTTTGTTGTTCAATCCTTTGTGCTAGCAAACAAACTTCATCACAATTAGAGTGTTGCTGAAGTTCAACCACAACAGAATGCTTAGGTTCAAAACCTCCTAAGTACCTATAGTTTGTTCTCCAAGTTCTTAAATATCACACTTAATGAGGAGTTTCTCAAACTCACATTTGTATAACTCAACATTCATGGTGCCTTGGGTCAGATTAGGACGTCGGGAATAACTATCTTGGATGTAAGTTGGGGGTAGAAACCAAGACTTGTGTTTAGCTTTCATTTTCTCCGAAGTTTTGATCTTGGCTTTTCGGTTTCTTACTCTTTTAGCACAAAGGTTAGTCCACCATAGCGAAGCATACTTTTTAAGTCTAAGTGCTACCAACTTTAACTTCTTTTCATCTTTGATCTCCTTGTACTCAAAGATCCTTTTAACCTTGTGTAGCTACTCCAAAAACCCATCCGGATCAAGCTTGACTTCAGACTCTGGGTTTTCAACTCTATAGTCATTAGATTTGGTTGGCTACCTTTGCTCGCTTCTTATTCTTCTTAGAAGCTCCTCCTCACTAGAAGAACTCACAAGGTTGCTACATTTCTCTTCATCACCATATTTAGAAGGAGTGGGGGAAGCAATAATCTTCTATTTTCTTTTCATAGAATCATCGAGCTGTTTTCTCAAGTACTTGTTTTGAGCCATGAGTTCTTTGTTGCTCTCACTAATTTGTTTCCTTAAGAACCCATTTTTTGGCTCAAGTTCTTGGTTATAAGCTAAAATAGCTTGACTATTCTTTATAATAGCTTCAAACTTCTCTTCTAGGCTCATGTTGGGGCTCGTGGCAAAACGGGGATAGAGAGGGGTTGTGTGTAGGGAATTTGTTTGGAGTGGAATGAGGCCTGTAGGGTTGGATTCAATGCTAAGATGATTCTTAGCCCTGATACCAAACTTTATGTGTACGTTGACTGTTTAAGCTAAACTCAAATCAGATTGTATTCAAGGTGAAACCAACCTAAAGTGAAGTTAAACTTTAAGGGGAATCCGAGGGTATTATAAGGGACAGATAAGAAACTAACGCTAATCTTAGACACAGAAAGACCTACTAAGAATAATGTTAGGGCCCTTAACTGATCTTTATATATAGAAACATCACCAAATATAAGGTAAGACTTTATAAGATCACCACATAACTTGGCCTAAGTTAAGATAAGCAAACAAAGAATTCAAGGGTATTCAAGGAGCAAGCTCAAATCTTTCTCATTCAAAGGTATTCAATTCATTCAAAATAAGGCTTCTAAGCCCTAAACAAGCTGCCTTAGTAGGATTAGGAGGTTTCTTCATTATTAGGAAACCTCTAATCTAACTTAAACATAGCTTAATTAAAACCAAAAACTAGCTAAGTATAAAACAAGCTCAATTAAGCTAATTACAATCCTTGAGTCCTAGCCAAAAATTATTACAAAGTGTAAGCTCATTCTTAAGTAAGTAATGAAGCGAGTAGAGAGTTGGTTGCAAATGCATGAGAGAGAACAAGGTTGCTGATGTTGTTTACTTCGTGACTTTCTAATCCGGATACATTTGCCTTTCTTCTTCCTTCTTCAACTAGTTGTGCTCTTCACAAGGCTAAAGGAAGTCATGATTGTGTTCCAACTCCCTTTAATAAAAACCCTTCTAGTAAGGGAACCAAGCATGCCATGGGAAGGCTGACAGCCACCAAATGCACCTATCAGGTGAAACTATATAGTTTTAGCAGTTTGGAGATTGTTTCTGGATGCCACATATCTCACGAAAAACTGATCATGATTTGGATTTCCTTTGAAAGCAAAAATCATAAGATGTCTATTAACCCCCCATAATGAGAAATCAAGGTTAGACTCGATTTTAAATGCGTAAAACACCTTATTATTTTTAATCAAACTAGGCAAATTGGGGTGCAATCTGGCACTGTTTAAAAAATGACCTTGTTTCTCTTATTTTTACATGACTTAACCCAAATATTTTTATATACTTAGACAGATAAGACCTTAGGGAACCAAAATATGCAAAACTATTGGACTTAAACCTCAAGTAAGCCTTCGTAATTAAGCATATAGGACCTAGTCTATACACGAATAATCAGTTATTTTCTAGTACAGCAACTCTAATATAATCTATCATACCTCCCAAAATACATCCATAAATTAGGTCATTCAAAGGCCCTTGAAAAGCTCAAGATGTCTATTTTAACGGAAGTCCACTTAGAGGATCTGAATCCTAGTAGTTTGAGAGATATTGGTCAAAAGGTGCAGGTGGTCCAGGCTGGATCAATTTCTGTAGCATTTTGAAAACGATCCCATGTGACCTACTCCTTCTAGACTCAGTCGAGAACTCTTCCCATGTAGTCAAATCTTAACAAAAAAAAGGGTCCTTAAAAACTAGATTTTTAGCTTCATATACCCATTTTAAGCTTAAGTAGTCAAGCTCATAAAAACTGGGTATGTTTGTTGATTTAAACCGGGGACCTTCTGTTTTGACCCTGGCGAAATGTGGTTCATTTCTTGGATTTTTGGAGGGAAAATGTATACTACCTTGACTAACTTGGATGCCAAAAATATGCTGGCTTGATTGATCTCTATTATCTTCCCCTTGTTGAGAGGGATTTCTATCTCCATCTAGCTGAAATATGACTAACCAAGCAAATGAAGTCCATTTGATTCGAATCAGATGGTAGTGACTCCTCCTAGACTCACATAAAGCTCTAAGTTCATGGTGAGAAGATTTCAATAATGGCTCACCATAATAAAAAGAAGGTTTGGATGTTTATGATTCTTTTGTGGTTTAGTGTTGTGGAGTTAAGGAATATCATAAGGTTGTGGATAGTTAGAAGCATGGAGATTAAGTTTCTCCACCATGCTAAGTGAAACACCGTTAGCACGACTTCCTTCTTTAATAATCAATGAACATATGTTCTATAGTGAAATATGTTCTCCTTTAATTTTATTCATCTTTATTTTCTTTTGGATCATTCCAAGCTTTTTCAAAAAGAAGCATTTCAACCTCAACAGCTTTTTCCATAACTTCTTCGCTTTCCTCTTGAAGATCTACCACATCTTCTTCCTTTTCCTACTCAATTTCAACCTCTTTTGCTACCTCCCATTCGGCCAAGGTAATCATTTTATGGTTTGTCCAATCCACAGCTATGTGGCTAAATCTTAACACTTAAAACATCTTTGAGTGCCATTAGGAATAGGTTTAGGACTACTTTGTGGGGGTAGGCTATTTTATGGTGTTGGAGTTCTTTGTGGCGTGGAAGGAGAGCAAAATGTGGCTTTCGGAAAGGGATTGGAACTCCCTTATTAAAGGGTTAATCCCGGGGTGGGGGCTTTGGGAACTCATGTTTAAAGGGCATAAGATTTCTTTGTTGTTTAACATTGTTAGCCAGTACACAAACTTAATCAAAAGTGGAGTATTGCTGAAGTTTAACTACATTAGCAAACATAGGTTCAAGGCCTCCTAACAATAATTTGTTCTTCAGGTTCTTGAATATCACACTTAATGAGGAGTTTCTTAAACTCAAGTGCGTACTCGTCAACATTCATGGTGCTTTGGGTCAGATTATGAAGTTAGGAATAACAATCTTGGATGTAAGTTAGGGGTAGAAATCGAGACTTGAGTTTAGCTTTCATTCTTTCCCAAGTTCTAATCTTAGCTTTTCAGTTTCTTAGTCTTTTAGCACAAAGATTAGTCCACAACTGGGAAGCATGTTTTATGAGTCTAAGGGCTACCAAATTTACGTTCTTTCCATCTCGGATCTCCTTACACTCAATAATCCTTTCAACCATGTGTAGCCGCTCTAAAAACTCATATGGATGAAGTTTTCCTTCAAACCGAGTGATTTCAACTCTAATGTCATTAGAGTTGGAAGGCTGCCTTTGTTTTCCTCTTATTCTTCTTGGAGGCTCCTCCTCACTAGAAGAACTCACAGGGTTACTAACCTCCTCTTTATCAGCACGGTTAGAAAAAGTGGGGGAAGCAATCGTCTTCTGTTTCTGTTTCATAGAATCACCGAGCTGTTTTCTTAAGTACTCGATTTGACCCTTGAGTTCTTGGTTGATGTCACTGATTTGTTTCCTTGAGAACTCATTTTACGACTTAAGCTCCTCATTGGAAGCTAAAATAGCTTGACTGTTCTTCATAACAACTTCAAAGCTCTCTTCTAGACTCATGCTCAAACTCATTGTGAAGGGGGGATGGTTACGGGTTTTGTGTAGGGAGTGTGCTTAGAGGATTGTGTTTTGGATGGAATAAGCTGTGTGGGGTTGGATTAAATGCCAAGATAAGACTTAGCACTAATATCAAAGTTTATATAGATGCTTACGCTTTAAACTAAACTAAAATCAGATTGTATTCAAGGTGAAGGCAACCTAAAGTGAAGTTAAAGTTTAAGGGGAATCCAAGAGTATTACAAGGGATGGATAGGAAACTAACACTAATCTTAGATATAGATAGACCACTAAGAATAATGTTAAAGCCCTTAACTGATCTTTGGACACAAAAACACCACCAAAGATAAGCTAAGACTTCACAAGATCACCATTTAACATGGCCTAAGTTAAGATAAGCAAGCAAAGAATTCAAGGGTTTTCAAGCAGTAAAGCACAACTCATTCTCATTCAAAGGTACTCAAGCATTCAAAATGAGGCTTTTATTCCACATAAAAACATACACAAGATGCGTTAGTAGGATTAGGAGGCTTCTTCATCATTAGGGTACCTCTAATCTAACTTAAAAGTAGCTTAATTAAACCTGAAAACTAGTTAAGTACAAAATAACCTCAATTAAGGTAATTACAATCCATGAGCCTTAACTAAACATTATTTCAAAATCTAAACTCATTACTAAGTAAGTGATCAAGCAAGGGGACAGCTGCATGAGCATGCATGAGAGAGAGAAAGGCTACTGATGTTGCTTGCTTTGCGGCTGTTCAATCCGAATACACCTGCCTTTCTTCTTCCCTCTTTGTTCTTTAATTAGTTGTGCTCTTCACAAGGCTAAAAGGAAGTCATGATTTTTTTCCAACTCCGTTTAATCACCATCCTTGCAGCAAGGGGACCAAGCATGCCGTTGGAAGAATAGTAACCACCAAATGCACTAATCAGGTGCAACCTGAAAGTTTTAGAAGGTTGGAGACTGCTTTTAGATGCCACATATCTCATCCAAAAAGTGAAAATGATTTGAATTTCCTTCCTTAAAGGGAGAACATAAGATGTCTACTAATCCCCCATAATGAGAAATCAAGGTTAAACTAGGTCTTAGATACATAAACACCAAATTAATCAAACCAGGCATATTGGGGTAGAATATGGCATAATTTACAAAATGACCTTTTTTCTCCTATTTTACATGACTTAACCCAAACACTTTGATATGCTTAGAAAGCTAAGACCTTAGGGAACCAAAATATGCAAAAATCTCATACTTAAACCTCAAGGAGGCTTATGTAATTACGCACACAACATTATGCGGGATCAGCCAGTCACTTTCCAGTACAGCAGCTGTAAATTTAATATGTAATACCTCCCAAAACACATATGTAAATTGGGTCATTCAAAAGCCCTTGGAAACCTCAAGATGTCTATTTTTAGGTAAGCCCTCTTGGAGGATTTGAATCCAAGTAATTTGAGCGATACAGGTCAAAAGGTGTAGGTAGTCCAGACTGGATTAGTTTCTATAGCATTTTGAAAATAATCCCGTGTGAACTATTTCTTCTAAACCTAACCAAGAACTCTTCTCATGTACTCAAATCTTACATAAAAGGGTTCCCAAAAAACTACATGTTTAGCTTCCTATACCTATTTTAAGCTTTAGTAATCAAGCTTACCAAAACTGAGTACGCTTGCTGATTTGAACCCGGGACCTTCTGCTTTCACCCCAGCAAAATATGGGTCATTTTCGGCACTTTTGCTGGGCAAATATAGATTACCTTAACTAACTCGGGTGTGAAAAATGTGCTGGCTAGATGGATCTCCATCATCATCCCCTTGTTGAGAAGGATTTGGCGTCAAATTGGATGGGTATCCATCTTGTAAAAATAAATTCAAATAAGACTGAAATAAGACTAACCAACCAAATAAACTTCTTTTGATTTGACTCTAGTGGTAGTCAATCCTCTTTGATTCACATAAAGCTCTAAGTTCATCGTAGGAAGATTTTAATAATGGCTCACCACAAGTAAAAGAAGGTTTGGATGTTTATGATTGTTTTATGGTTTGGTGTTGTGGAGTCAGGAAATATCATAAGGATGTAGGTCAGTAAAAGCATGGAAATTAAGTTTCTCCACCATGCTAAGTGAAACAACGTTAGCTAGGCTTCCTTCTTTAATAACTAATGGACATATCTTACCCTAAATAGTGCGTTTAGAGTGAAATAGATTCTCCTTTTGTTCATCTATTTCTTCTTTTAGACCATTGCAAGCTTTTTCCAAAAGAAGCATTTCACCCTCATCAGCTTTTTCCATAACTTCTTCTTCACTTTCCTCTTTATTATCCACCACATCCTCTTTCTCTTCCTCCTTAACTTCACACTATTTTGCTACCTTCCATTCGACCCGGGTAATGATTCTACGGTTTGTCTAATCCGCAGCTATGTGGCGAAATTCTTGACACTTAAAACATCTTTGAGTGCCCTGAGCAATAGGTTTAGGACTACTTTTTGGTGTTGGGGTTCTTTTTGGGGTGGAAGGAAAGGGAAACATGGGTTTTGGAAAGGGATTAGAACTCCCTTGTTAAAGCATTGATCCTGAGTTGGGGGTTAGGGAACTCATGTTTAAAGGGCTTAAGTTTTCTTTGTTATTCAATCTTATGTGCTAGTAGACAAACTTCATCAAGAATTGAGTATTGCTGAAGCTCAACCACATTAGCATACTTAGGTTTAAGACCTTCTAAGTACCTGACGATAGTCCGTTCTTCAGGTTCTTGATTATCACACTTAGCGGGAGTTGCTCAAACACACGTGTGTATTCCTCCGCATTCATGGTGCTTTGGGTCAGATTATAAAGTTGAGAATGATTATCTTTAATGTAGGTTAGGGGTAGAAATTGAGACTTGAGTTAAGCTTTCATTTTCTCCCAAGTTCTGGTCTTAGCATTTTAGTTTGTAAACTCTTTTGGCATAAAGGTTAGTCCATCACAAGGAAGCATACTTTCTAAATCTAAGTGCTACCAACTTTACCCTCTTTTCATCTTAGATCTCCTTGTACTCAAAGATCCTTTCAACTGTGTGTAGCCACTCCAAAAAGTCATCTAAATCAAGTTTGCCTTCAAACTACAGGATTTTAACTCTACAGTCATTAGAGTTGGAGGGGTGCCTTTGTTCCCCTCTTATTCTTTGTTGAGGCTCCTCTTTAGGAGCAGAACTCACAAGGTTGCTACCCTCCTCTTCATCAATGTGGGTAGAAGGAATGGGGGTAGCAATCATCTTCTGTTTCCGTTTTATAGAATTGTCGAGCTGTTTTCTTAAGCACTCGTTTTGAGCCTTAAATTCTTGGTTGTTATCACTAATTTATTTCCTTAAGAACTCATTTTTTGACTTAAGTTCTTGGTTATAAGCTAAAAATAGCTTGACTCTTCATCGTCACAGCTTCAAACCTATCTTCTAGACTCATGCTAGAATTCATGGTGAAAAGGGGATGGTTACAGGTTATGTGCAGGCAATGTCCTTAGGGGATTGTTTATGGGGTGGAATGAGGCATGTGGGGCTGGATTCAATGCCAAGATAATACTTAGCTTGGATACCAAAGTTTATGTAAATGGTCACACTTTAAACTGAACATAAATCAGATTGTATTCAAGATGAAAGCAACCTAAAGTGAAGTTAAAATTTAAAGGAAATCCGAGAGTTTTACAAGGGATAGATAGGAAACTAACACTAATCTTAGATACAAAAACACCACTAAGAATAATTTAGGACACTTAACTGATCTTTGGATATAGAAACACCACCAGAGATAGGCTCAGACATCATAAGATCACCACTTTACACGGTCTAATCTAAGATAAGCAAGTAAAAAATTTTAGGGTTTTCAAGGAGCAAAGCCCAACTCTTTCTCATTCAAAGGTAGTTAACTCATTCAAAATGAGTCTTCAAAGCCTTATTAAAACATACTCAAGCTACCTTAGTAGGATTAGGAGGTTTCTTCATGATTAGAAAACCTCTAATCTAACTTAAAACTAGCTTAATCGAAACTGAAAACTAGTTAAGTACCAAATAACCTTAATTAAGCTAATTACAATCCATGATCTTAACTAAACATTATTCCAAAATCTAAACTCATCGCTAAGTAAGTAATCCAGTGAGGAAACAGTTGGTTGCATATGCATGAGAGAGAAAAAGGCTGCTGATGTTGTTTGCTTTGCTGCCACCCAATCTAGATGCACTTGCCTTTCTTTTTCCTTCTTCAATTTGTTGTGCTCTTCACAAGGCTAAAAGGAAGTCATGATTATGCCCCAACTCCCTTTAATCACCATCCATGTAGCATGGGGGCCAAGCATGCCATTGGAAGACGAGTAACCACCAAATCCACCAATCGAGTGCAACCTGGCTGTTTTGGACGTTTGGAAACTGCTTTTGGACGCCACATATCTCATTCAAAAAGTGAGCATGGTTTGGATTTCCTTGCAAAGGGGGAAAAGTTTAGATATCTACTAAACCCTATAATGGCAAATCAAGGTTAAACTGGGTTTTAAATGCATAAAATACCAAGTTAATCAAACCAGGTAGATTGGGGTGCAATCTGGTATAGTTTCCAAAATGACCTCGTTTCTCCTATTTTTACATGACTTATGTTGATTATATTTAGTTTTGATGATAACAAATCCAAGAGTAACATATTTGTCTAAGTAATGTTGTTCCAAACAAGCTCTCCAAACAGGGCCTAATACCCCGTTGTTCCTACACCGCTGTTTGTGATATTTTATTAACCTGGTGGCTAAATGTTGAGAACAAGTCTTAGGAACAGGTTCCGAGCTTCAGTGACACAAGATCAGCTATCATCTAAGTCTTGAGGAACATTCAGCTACACAAGATCACCCAAGGAATCAAGATGACCAAGGTGTTTTGGAGCAGCATATTCACTCTTGACAAGACAACTAATTCTTACAAGGAGTCTTCGTTAATTTAGTTTTTATCTTTTAGACTCTTGTTAATATGCCAATCTTGAAAGTATCATTTTTAGCACTTCTTGAAAACGGTTTTCGAAAAGTTGCTTTGGGACACCATTTCCAAACAACCCTGCAAACAGGGTGCCTAGGGTGTTCTCAAAACTACAGCAGCTACATCAGTCTTATCTGGAAATTTGCTTCGGTTGGCTGCCAGATCTAAAAAGAATTATTTTGAATTTGAAAAAAAAAATTGCAAAACCGTTTTTGCTAAAGATTTCTCTTGAAAGATTCTTATCCCTTATTTTTAGGTCTTGATTGAATTTGGGATAAATCAAGATTTTATTCTTTTCAACCTAGATTACTCGGCCAAGATATTTTAAGAAAATCTTCTCTCCTCTCTTAGCCGTTGGAAATCTTTGGTGAATCTTCTAAGCGACTAAAAATAGAAGATTTTCCCTATCTTTTGAAAAGAATAGCCGTTGGGTTGTGCGTTTAAATATTGAAATTCTCTCCCCCATTTGACAATCCGGTTTTTACAAAGAAGTAAGAGATTTTTAGAACTGAATTTCAAAGAGAAAAACCGTGAGAAGATTGTGCTTAACTGAGCTTTCAATTTCTTGGCATAATAGGACTTCATTGTACCTTACATCTGCTTAAGTCAGAAGCACCCCAGTAAGGTGTTTTGTACCCCTGTTCTCAGAACAGAAAGTGAGTGAGTGTGTCCTCAGTCGTGTAAACTTTGGACGTGTCCTATCTGGTGAGATTGGACGTGGTGTAACCTGTCTTAGGGAAGAAGGTTACGTGGGTTACAAGTTGTAACAAGGAGTGTTGCTTTTGTAACGTTTTCAGCCCGTTAGTGAAGTGGTTAAATCCTACACGAGGTAGGTCGTAGTTTTTCACATCTCAGTTGGGCTAGATGTGTTTTTCACGTAAAAATTGTGTGTGCTTTATTTCCGCATTTATTACTTTGAATTTCGCTACTGAATCAATTGAGAACAACTGCTACAAACAAGGCGTAAGGTTGTTTGTGATTTACAAATAATCTCTGCAATCAAGTGCTACGGTTGTTTGTCAGTTATTAGGCGAAAATCAACCACCACAATTCACCCCCTCTTGTGGTTGTGTACTCTTGGAATTCAACAAGTGGTATCAGAGCGGGTTCTCTCAAAAGGGCTAACACCTTGAGAGATTCTGAAGATGAGTACACCACAACGAATCCTTGAAGGGCAATCCATTACTCGTCCACCCTATTTCAACGGCCAACATTATAGTTGGTGGAAAAATAGGATGGAGAACTATATTCAGGCAGAAGATTATGAATTATGGATGCTCATCAAGAACGGGCCCCTTGCTCCCACCAAGGTGCTTGAAGATGGTAAGAAGGTTCCCAAGGAACCCATAGAGTTTGATGGTGAAGACTATAAGAAAATGGAAAAGAATGGCAAGGCCAAGAAGCTATTATATTTTGGCCTAGGTCCAGATGAATATACACGTATCTCGGAATGTGAGTCAGCCCAGGCGATATGGAATGCCCTCCAAGTAGCTCATGAAGGAACAAGTCAAGTCAAACAATCACGTATTAAGCTACTTATGAGGCAATATGAGTTGTTTGATATGGGTGATCGTGAGAACGTGATGGATATGTACACACGCTTCACCCACATAAAAAACGAGCTAAAATCCCTGGGAAAATCCTTCACCACAGAAGAGCTGGTGAGGAAGATTCTAAGGATTTTGCCTCGGTCTTGGGAAGCGAAGGTGACAGCCATCCAAGAAGCTAAAGACATGAACAAGATCACCCTTGACGAGTTGATTGGTAATCTTCAAACCTATGAACTCAGAAAGAACTCACAACAAAAAGAGGAGCAGAAGAAGGATCGTGGGCTTGCCTTGAAAGCATAAGAGGATGATGACTCTGACCTTGAGGCTGAAGAGATGGCCTTAATGACAAGAAAGTTCAAGAAATTCTTCAAAAAGGTCAAAGAAAACAGCAAAAGAAAAGACTTCAGTAAGTCCAGAAACACCCCCCGAGAACAGTTCACAGGGTGTTTCAAGGGTGGCAAACCAGATCACATTGTGAAGAACTGTCCACTACTTCGAGAAGAGCAAGAGCAAGAACACCCCAGGAAACAAGGTAGAAACCAAGCTGCAAGCAGTTCTGGGAGACGATTCTCGAAGGCTATGCTTGCTGCCTGGGGAGATTCCTCTGAGGATGAAGGTGAGTCTGAAACTGATGAAGGTACTGTAGCTCTCATGGCACAAAGTGACACGGATTCAGATGATGAATCAACAAACAGCCTCACTGATCTTAAGAACAAGGTACGTGGTCTCAATAAAGCAACTCTCGAAGAATTTTTGTATACCTTGATGGATACTTGTGCTGAATTGAAACGACATGTTCGAGACCTAGAACTAGAAAATGAGATCCTTAAAAATGAAAAACTGAGCTTACATGAAAATATTAATACGCTCAAAGAAAACCTCTTTATAAAAGAAGGAGATTATTCTCGAATGGAGGAAAAACTCTTTGAGGTGGAAGGAATGGTTGAGTCTTTACTCAGGGAGAACAAGGGTTTGCATGCTAATATAGAAAAACTGGAAACCGAGCTTATCACAACCAAGCGCTGGAACAAGTCCTCACAAGCCCTTGATTGGTTAAACACTCACCACAGTCGAAACAAAAAGGGACTTGGATATAAGCCTAAACGAACAGTTTACCCAATTCATAAAAAGTATGTGGGATTACCTGAAAACATTATTTGCTTTCATTGTGGTAAAACTGGTCACTATCGATATTCATGTCCTCTGAGAAGGTATGTCATTGAAAAAAATGAAAGGTATGTGAAACACATCTGGATTAGAAAAGATGAGCTTTGCTTGTCTAAAAGAATGGGACCCAAGTGGATCTGAGTTCCCAAAACTAACCTGTGATTTGTTTTGCAGGCTGAAGTGAGAGAGAACAACCCCACAAACAACCCAGCAAACAGGGTAAGAAACACCCTGTCAAACAGATTAGAAAACAACCTTGAAAACAGGCAGCTGTGGTATGTTGATAGTGGGTGTTTGCGGCATATGACTAGAGAAAAATCAAACTTTCTCTCACTTACAGCTTCAACCGGTGGGAGCGTGACTTTTGGCAACGGCAAGTCTGGGACAATTGTCGGTGTAGGTAGCATTGGTAAAACTCTCTCCCACTCAATTGATAATGTGCACTTAGTTGATGGTTTAAAGCATAATTTACTAAGTGTGTCCCAATTGTGTGACAAGAACAACCTAGTGGTGTTCTCACAAACACATTGCTTGGTTGTCAATGTCAACACAGGAGATGTCGTATTAAGGGGGAAGCGACACAAAAATGTTTACAAAGTATGTATTTCCACTCTTCCCAAAACAACCTGACTTGTTTGAGTGCTGTGAATGATGACATAATGCTCTGGCACAAGAGACTAGGGCATGCAAGCCTTACTCTTTTAAACAAACTTGTTTCAAAAGACCTGGTTATTGGACTACCTTCCATCAAATTTAATGATGGCAAGGTATGTGAAGCTTGTGCAAAAGGCAAACAAATTAGATCTTCTTTTAAATCAAAAAAATGTGTAAGCACTACCCGACCTCTAGAATTATTACACATTGATTTGTGTGGTCCCATGAGGACAACTAGTAGAGGTGGGAAAAAGTATGTGCTTGTTGTACTGGATGATTACTCTCGATTTACTTGGACCTTGTTTTTGGCATCCAAAGATGAAACCTTTGAGAATTTTATTGCCTTTCTCAAAAAGGTTGAAAAGAGAGTAGGACACTCCTTAATTAGCTTGAGATCTGATCATGGAACTGAGTTTGAAAATGCAAGTTTTATCAACTATTGTAATGACATGGTGTTGATCATAACTTCTCGGCTCCAAGAACACCCCAACAAAATGGGGTGGTTGAGCGCAAAAATCGCACCCTGGAAGACATGACCAGAACAATGCTTATTGCTAGTGGTCTTCCTAGGTATTTCTGGGCAGAAGCATTGAACACCTCATGTTACGTTATAAATAGATGCATGATCAGATCCATTTTGAACAAAACTCCTGATGAACTTTTCAAGGGCAGAAAACCCAATATTACGCACCTAAGAACATTTGGTTGTAGGTGTTTTGTGCATAATAATGGGAAGGATGCCTTAGGAAAGTTTGACCCTAGGAGTGATGATGCAATATTTCTTGGCTATTCTTCTCACAGCAAGGCATACAAAGTCTTTAACAAAAGGACCTTGTGTGTTGAGGGAAGTGTGCATGTGCTTTTTAATGAATCTAACTTGTTGAGTGAGAATGATGCACAGGAAGATGAACTTGAATTAGGTCTTGTTCGAAAAGAAGTATTGCTCCAAGATAAACAAGGTAAGAACACCATGGAGAGAACAACTCCTGAAGGTGTTCCTCATAACAGCGGGCAAGGTGAACACCAAATAGGGGAAAACACCGTTGAACCCCGTTCGGGACCATGTTCTTCAGGAACAGGCTTACAAACAGGTGCAGAAACAGGCTCAGGAGATGATCGTAAGCTTGATATTACGACTAGAGTAGAGCATGGGTCTGTGGATCCTCTTACTCCACTACCATGGAAGTACCATAGTTCGCACCTCCTTGATCAAATTCTGTCTGATATTAACAGTGGAGTACAAACTAGGTCTAAGCTTAAGAATTTCTGTGCTTTCTATGCTTTTCTCTCTAATATTGAGCCAAAGAGTGTGAATGAAGCTCTTGCAGATTCGGATTGGGTCACGGCAATGCAAGAAGAGCTCCATCAATTTGAAAGAAACAAAGTATGGCACCTTGTACCTAAACTTGCAGAGAGAACAATCATTGGAACCAAGTGGGTGTTCCGAACCAAACTGGATGAGTCAGGAACAGTCACTAGGAACAAGGCACGGCTGGTTGTTCAAGGGTATAATCAACAAGAAGGGATCGATTATGAAGAAACCTTTGCACCAGTTGCTAGAATTGAGGCTATTCAAATCTTAATAGCCTTTGTAGCTCATATGGAAATCAAGCTATATCAAATGGACGTGAAAAGTGCATTCCTCAACGGATACCTTAAAGAAGAGGTGTATATCAAACAACCCCCTAGTTTTGAAAACAGTGAATTTCCTAACCATGTTTTCAAACTTGACAAAGCTCTTGATGGCCTAAAACAAGCTCCTAGAGCTTGGTACGAACGGTTGTCAAGTTTTTTAATTAAAAATGATTTTAGAGGAGGCAAGGTAGACAATACCTTGTTTCTAAAATCTAAGGGGGAACATTTATTGATTGTCCAAATATATGTTGATGACATTATATTTGGTGCAACTCATCATGATTTATGCAACGAATTTTCAAATATGATGATGAGTGAGTTTGAGATGAGCATGATGGGTGAGCTTAACTTTTTCTTAGGCTTACAAATCAAGCAAACTCCAAACGACACCATGATCCATCAACAAAAGTATATCAATGAGCTACTTAAGCGTTTTGGGATGGAGTCGGCCAAACCCATAGACACTCCTATTCCTCCTTCGACCAAGTTGGTTATGGATGATGAGAGTCCCTCAGTTAAGGAGAAACTCTATAGGGGCATGGTTGGGTCACTCCTATACCTAACCGCTAGTAGACCGGATATTGTTTTTAGTATTGGTTTATGTGCCCGTTTTCAGTCTAATCCTAAGGAAACTCATCTTAAGGCTGTGAAACGGATACTAAGATATTTGAAACATATACCCAATTTAGCCTTATGGTATCCTAGAGGTTGCAATTTTGATCTTGTTGGATATGCTGATGCTGACTATGCTGGATTCCCAGTTGATAGAAAGAGTACCTCAGGTATGGCTCACTTTCTTGGACCTTGTTTGGTATCTTGGGCTACCAAGAAGCAACATTTAGTTGCCATGTCCACAGTAGAAGCTGAATATGTTGCAGCAGCTTCATGTTGTGCTCAACTGTTGTGGATAAGACAACAGCTTAAGGACTTTTGTGTTGACATTGGATGCATTCCTATTTTTTTGTGATAACACAAGTGCAATTAACATTGCCAAAAATCCATGTCAACATAAAAGAACAAAGCATATTGACATTCGACATCATTTCTTGAGAGATAATGTTGAAAGGGGTTTA
The DNA here is from genome assembly GCA_029747015.1 of Carnegiea gigantea. Lineage (NCBI taxonomy): Eukaryota > Viridiplantae > Streptophyta > Magnoliopsida > Caryophyllales > Cactaceae > Carnegiea > Carnegiea gigantea. The sequence continues at coordinate 85,236 of JAKOGI010002187.1, forward strand.
ATCTCTATGAATTTTTGCACAACGAAAAATCAAATTGCTAATATATTCACTAAGGCACTAGCTAGAGATCAATTTGAGAGAAATAGACTGGAACTAGGGTTGGTGAGAACACCTTGAGATACCTGTTTCCAGAACATGAACTGGGTTTGGTAAGATCAACCTTTAACATCCTGTTCTCTCCCCCTGTTTGCAAATCTTATTAACAACGGATGTGATTGCATACACTCGAATTGCGTGCATTTTGTCTCTACTTATCCACTTAGTGCAGCATAAGGGGATGTACTAGAGCCGCCTTAATACCATTAAGTCCAATCAAGATCAAACGGCAAAGAACAGGCATAACGAAGAGAACAGGTATGCCCCTTGGTTGCTCGATGTGTTTTCTTTCCTTCCCAAGGAACAAGCTTTTAATGCTCACACCCGTTGCAAACCGAGAAATCTTCTAAAGATTTTGGGTGCTCTCTCTCTCTCTCTCTTTATATGCCCTATTCTCAGTTCTGCCGTTCATCTCGCACACAAGCAAAACCTAAAAACCCTGCAAAAACCTTAAACCCTAATCTCTCTCTTCTAGCAACAATGGCTTCCAACAACTCCTCTCAATCAAAAGCCCTCGTTCTTGCGTCCTCAATCCCTGCTCCCCCTCGCTCAATCCTGTACAAGCCTTTCAAATTCCTGAAAAGCTTGTCCCTACAATCAGTGGGAATGGGGATGGATGATATTCCCTTCGAGCGTGGAAGGGAATTGGTGTTCCTTGCAGGGACAATTGCATGTCCCATTAAAGTCGAGTCAGAGGGTACACTATCGGGGTCTCAAGACCAACTCTTGGAAACCCCTGAAGGGTTTAATTTTGAGCCCTGTTCTTCTGGGTTGTTTCCTGACACAGCGACATAAACAGGGGCTGCCTCTGTCGAAGGTGTGTATGTGGAGGATCTGAATGTCGACTTCCAAGGGAAGTCGAATGAGACATCAGAGGAGAGTTTAGAGCAGGATTCTCTCCCTGAGGCTGAAACCCCCCCTCCGGTCGCTCAAACTGGAGAGAAAAGGAAAAGGGTGAAAATAGTGGCCAGGCGTAGCAGAACGCCAAGAACAAGGCCACAACCAAGGTCTCAGCCCTCTCAAACTCCCTCTTCTCCACAATCCTCCAAGCCTTCTCGCAAATCTGCGAGAATAGCTTTTCAATCCTCTCACCGTATCTCCAAACCCTCTGCTCCTGTCATCAAGGAGATTTCCTCCTCTTCTACCGAAGGGTTCTTGAGTTCTGACTCTGAGAACACCACCTTCAAACAGGGGACACCGGTATTCTCTGAGTCCTCTGAAGAACAAGCCCCTCCAAAATCAACCACTAAACCTGCTGTGAAGCCCTCTCCTGCAAAAACACCCCTCAAGCGAAAGCCCAGAACAGCCCCCCTACCAGAAGCTACCACCTCTATTCCTGCCCCCAAATGCCCAAAGTAGTTCACTCCCTCTCCTATGTCTGACAAACATGCGCAGTTGCTTAAGCGCAATGTCGTCAGGGGGAAGGTAGTGAATGTAAGCTTTTTCGAGGAACAGGGTCCGGGGGTGTTCCTGACCAAGTTGCGCGCTCAAGGCTGGCTCGACTTGTTTGCAAACACCTAGCTGGGGTGTTCTGTGCCTTGTACCTAAACCTGCAGAGAGAACAATCATTGGAACCAAGTGGGTGTTCCGAAACAAACTGGATGAGTCAGGAACAGTCACTAGGAACAAGGCACGGCTGGTTGTTCAAGGGTATAATCAAGAAGAAGGGATCGATTATGAAGAAACCTTTGCACCAGTTGCTAGAATTGAGGCTATTCGAATCTTAATAGCCTTTGCAGCTCATATGGAAATCAAGCTATATCAAATGGACGTGAAAAGTGCATTCCTCAACGGATACCTTGAAGAAGAGGTGTATGTCAAACAACCCCCTAGTTTTGAAAACAACGAATTTCCTAACCATGTTTTCAAACTTGACAAAGCTCTTTATGGCCTAAAACAAGCTCCTGGAGCTTGGTACGAACGGTTGTCAAGTTTTTTAATTGAAAATGATTTTAGAAGAGGCAAGGTAGATAATACCTTGTTTCTAAAATCTAAGGGGGAACATTTATTGATTGTCCAAATATATGTTGATGACATTATATTTGGTGCAACTCATCATGATTTATGCAATGAATTTTCAAATATGATGAGGAGTGAGTTTGAGATGAGCATGATGGGTGAGCTTAACTTTTTCTTAGGCTTACAAATCAAGCAAACTCCAAACGGCACCATGATCCATCAACAAAAGTATATCAAGGAGCTACTTAAGCGTTTTGGGATGGAGTTGGCCAAACCCGTAGACACTCCTATTTCTCCTTCAACCAGGTTGGTTATGGATGATGGGAGTCCCTCAGTTGAGGAGAAACTCTATAGGGGCATGATTGGGTCACTCCTATACCTAACCGCTAGTAGACCAGATATTGTTTTTAGTGTTGGTTTATGTGCCCGTTTTCAGTCTAATCCTAAGGAAACTCATCTTAAGGCTGTGAAACGGATACTAAGATATTTGAAACATACACCCAATTTAGCCTTATGGTATCCTAGAGGTTGCAATTTTGATCTTATTGGATATGCTGATGCTGACTATGCTGGATTCCTAGTTGATAGAAAGAGTACCTCAGGTATGGCCCACTTTCTTGGACCTTGTTTGGTATCTTGGGCTACCAAGAAGCAACATTCAGTTGCCATGTCCACAGCAGAAGCTGAATATGTTGCAGCAGCTTCATGTTGTGCTCAACTGTTGTGGATAAAGCAACAGCTTAAGGACTTTTGTGTTGACACTGGATGCATTCCTATTTTTTGTGATAACACAAGTGCAATTAACATTGCCAAAAATCCATGTCAACATAAAAGAACAAAGCATATTGACATTCGACATCATTTCTTGAGAGATAATGTTGAAAAGGGTTTAATTTCTATGAATTTTTGCACAACGAAAAATCAAATTGCTGATATATTCACTAAGGCACTAGCTAGAGATCAATTTGAGAGAAATAGACTGGAACTAGGGTTGGTGAGAACACCCTGAGATACCTGTTTCCAGAACATGAACTGGGTTTGGTAAGATCAACCTTTACACCCTGTTCTCTCCCCCTGTTTGCAAATCTTATTAACAACGGATGTGATTGCATACACTCGAATTGCGTGCATTTTGTCTTTACTTATCCACTTAGTGCAGCATAAGGGGATGTACTGGAGCCGCCTTAATACCATTAAGTCCAATCAAGATCAGACGGCAAAGAACAGGCATAACGAAGAGAACAGGTACGCCCCTTGGTTGCTCGATGTGTTTTTCCTTCCCAAGGCACAAGCTTTTAAGTCTCACACCCGTTGCAAACCAAGAAATCTTCTAAAAGATTTTGGGTGCTCTCTCTCTCTCTCTCTTTTTATATGCCCTGTTCTCAGTACTGCAAAATCTGAGAAACCTGCAAAGCCTTAAACCCTAATCTCTCTCTCTAGCAACAATGGCTCTCAACAACTCCTCTCAATCAAACGACCTCGTTCTTGCATCCTCAATCCCTACTCCCCCTCGCCCAATCCTGTACAAGCCTTTCAAATTCCTGAAAAGCTTGTCCCTACACTCAGTGGGAATGGGGATGGTTGATATTCCCTTCGAATGTGGAAGGGAATTGGTGTTCCTTGTAGGGACAATTGCTTGTCCCATTAAAGTCGAGTCAGAGGGTACACTATCGGGGTCTCAAGACCAACTCTTGGAAACCCCTGAAGGGTTTAATTTTGAGCCCTGTTCTTCTGGGTTGTTTCCTGACACAGCGACAGAAACAGGGCTGCCTCTGTCGAAGGTGTGTATGTGGAGGATCTGAATGTCGACTTTCAAGGGAAGTCGAATGAGACATCAGAGGAGAGTTTAGAGCGGGATTCTCTCCCTGAGGCTGAAACCCCCACTCCGGTCGCTTAAACTGGAGAGAAAAGAAAAAGGGTGAAAATAGTGGCCAGGCGTAGCAGAACGCCAAGAACAAGGCCACAACCAAGGTCTCAGCCCTCTCAAACTCCCTCTTCTCCACAATCCTCCAAGCCTTCTCGCAAATCTGCGAGAATAGCTTTTCAATCCTCTCACCGTATCTCCAAACCCTCTGCTCCTGTCATCAAGGAGACTTCCTCCTCTTCTACCGAAGGGTTCTTGAGTTCTGACTCTGAGAACACTACCTTCAAACAGGGGACACCGGTATTCTCCGAGTCCTCTGAAGAACAAGCCCCTCCAAAATCAACCACTAAACCTGCTGTGAAGCCCTCTCCTGTAAAAACACCCCTCAAGCGAAAGCCCAGAACAGCCCCCCTACCAGAAGCTACCACCTCTGTTCCTGCCACCAAATCCCCAAAGTAGTTCACTCCCTCTCCTATGTCTGACAAACATGCGCAGTTGCTTAAGCGCAATGTCGTCAGGGGGAAGGTAGTGAATGTAAGCTTTTTCGAGGAACAGGGTCTGGGGGTGTTCCTGACCAAGTTACGCGCTCAAGGCTGGCTCGACTTGTTTGCAAACACCCAGCTGGGGCGTTCTGTGCCTGAGTTGGCTGAGTTTTACGCCAACTGAGGTGTCACCGAAGGGGTGGTGACTAGTTTTGTGAATGGGCAACGCATTAAGGTTGATGCGCCCGCACTTGGGAAAATTTTGGGAGTACCCTCCCAAGGATTTGACGTGTATGTGAGGGAAGACAAAACATCCCTAGAAACAGCCAGGCTCCTAGAGGTGTCCCAACGTCTCAGTCAAAAACAGGGCCTGAGAACACCCCTCTCTGTTAAGAAGGGTGAAATGACCTCCCTACACCAACTATTGTTTATGTTCACTATCAAGAACATAATTCCGCGAGGTCAAGGGCAAAACTCAGCTGATGCCCTCGATCAATGCCTGGTGGACTTACTGGATCGGAAGGAACCAATCAACCTCCCTGCAATCATGATTCGCCACATAGGGCGAATTGCGAACACCACCCGGGCCCATGATCTTGGATATGGGTTTCTGCTGACAAGGGTGTTTGAGCACCTTGGGATAGTGCTCACACGGCGAGTGGTGGCCCAAGTCGTTGATGAGATTGGGATTGACACTCTGCTCGGGTGTGGCTATGAGGTTGGCGAAGGGTCAGTCTCCAAACAGGGTCGTCGACCACCTTGACCACCTGTTTTTGGGCAACCTTCCATCAAACTTGAGGCTGTTTTTGAGGACAATGCTCGCCTCAAGGATGAGCTCTCAGCTGTCAAGGCTGCTCTTGCTGAGGAGCAAGCCCTCTCCGCCAAATGCCATGAGGAATTGGTTGCCCTTCTCTCCACTCTTGCCCCCAGCATCCTCTGCAAATGAGACCACTCCCTACAACCTGATTCTCTAGGCTGTTCTCTTGTCTCCTCCCATCTTCGTTTTTGGCATTGTACTGTTTTTAATGCAATATCTCCTTAATGATGCTTCTTGCACCTTATGCTCTATATTTCTTTTCTTGCATTCATACTGTTGTTTATGCTTTTCAATGATGCCAAAAGGGGGAACAAGACCATATGAATAAGACCATATGACGTGCTCTATGACCTAGCACCTAGAGGATCCCTATCAGCATTAAACGTTGTTAAGCTTTTTAATTTTGTCAATATGGTCACTTGGTTTGTCATCATCAAAAATGGGGAATTTGTTGATTATATTTAGTTTTGATGATAACAAATCCAAGAGTAACATATTTGTCTAAGTAATGTTGTTCCAAACAAGCTCTCCAAACAGGGCCTAATACACCGTTGTTCCTACACCGCTGTTTGTGATATTTTATTAACCTGGTGGCTAAATGTTGAGAACAAGTCTTAGGAACAGGTTCCGAGCTTCAGTGACACAAGATCAGCAAACAACACATATGGTCTAAGTCTTGAGGAACATTCAGCTACACAAGATCACCCAAGGAATCAAGGTGACCAAGGTGTTTTGGAGCAGCATATTCACTCTTGACAAGACAACTAATTCTTACAAGGAGTCTTGGTTAATTTAGTTTTTATCTTTTAGACTCTTATTAATATGCCAATCTTGAAAGTATCATTTTTAGCACTTCTTGAAAACGGTTTTCGAAAAGTTGCTTTGGGACACCATTTCCAAACAACCCTGCAAACAGGGTGCCTAGGGTGTTCTCAAAAACTACAGCAGCTACATCAGTCTTATCTGGAAATTTGCTTCGGTTGGCTGCCAGATCTAAAAAGATTTGTTTAAATTGCAAAACCGTTTTTGCTAAAGATTTCTCTTGAAAGATTCTTATCCCCTATTTTTAGGTCTTGATTGAATTTGGGATAAATCAAGATTTTATTCTTTTCAAGCTAGATTACTCGGCCAAGATATTTTAAGAAAATCTTCTCTCCTCTCTTAGCCGTTGGAAATCTTTGGTGAATCTTCTAAGCGACTAAAAATAGAGGATTTTCCCTATCTTTTGAAAAGAATAGCCGTTGGGTTGTGCGTTTAAATATTGAAATTCTCTCTCCCATTTGATAACCCGGTTTTTACAAAGAAGTAAGAGATTTTTAGAGCTGAATTTCAAAGAGAAAAACCGTGAGAAGATTGTGCTTAACTGAGCTTTCAATTTCTTGGCATAATAGGACTTCATTGTACCTTACATCTGCTTAAGTCAGAAGCACCCCAGTAAGGTGTTTTGTACCCCTGTTCTCAGAACAGAAAGTGAGTGAGTGTGTCCTCAGTCGTGTGGACTTTGGACGTGTCCTATCTGGTGAGATTGGACGTGGTGTAACCTGTCTTAGGGAAGAAGGTTACGTGGGTTACAAGTTGTAACAAGGAGTGTTGCTTTTGTAATGTTTTCAGCCCGTTAGTGAAGTGGTTAAATCCTACACGAGGTAGGTCGTGGTTTTTCACACCTCAGTTGGGCTAGAGGTGTTTTCCACGTAAAAATTGTGTGTGCTTTATTTCCGCATTTATTACTTTGAATTTCGCTACTGAATCAATTGAGAACAACCGCTACAAACAAGGCGTAAGGTTGTTTGTGATTTACAAACAATCTTTGCAATCAAGTGCTACGGTTGTTTGTCAGTTATTAGGCAAAAATCGACCACCACAATTCACCCTCCTCTTGTGGTTGTGTACTCTTGGAATTCAACAACTTAACCCAAATAGTTTGACATGCTTAGACAGCCAAGACCTTAAGAACCAAAATATGCAAAAATATCAGACTTAAACGTCAAGAAGGCCTGTGTAATGAAGCACACAACACGTGGTTTATATGGGAACAGTTAGTTGCTTTCCAGTACAGTAGCTCTAACTTTAATCAATCATACCTCCCAGAATACATGTGTAAATTGGGTCACTCAAAAGCTCTTGGAAAACTCAAGATGTCTATTTTCAGGCAAGTCATTGTGGAGGATTCGAGTCCCAATAGTTTGATAGAGATAGGTCAAAAGGTGTAGGTAGTCCAAACTGGATCAATTTCTGTAGCATTTTGAAAATAAACCAATGTGACCTATTCCTTCTAAACTTAACCAAGAACTCTTCATATGTGCTCAAATCTTACATCAAAGAGTTCTTAAAGACTAGATTTTCAGCTTCCTGTACCGATTTTAAGCTTTAGTAACCAAGCTTATGGAAATCGAGTATGTTTGCTGATTTAAACTTAAGACCTTATGTTTTGACCTTAGCAAAATGTGGGTTATTTCTTGCACTACTAGAGGGCAGATGTAGACCACCTTGACTAACTCAGATGTCAAAAATATGCCGGCTAGATAGATCTCCATCATCCTCCCATTGTTGAGAAGAATTTATCCTTAAATCTGATGGTTATTCATCTTGCAAAAGTGCATTCAAATCAGGTTAAAATATGACTAACCCACTAAACGAACTCCTTTTGATTCAAATCTAGTGGTACTCACTCCTCTTTGATTCACATAAAGCTCTAAGTTCATGGTAAGAAGATTTTAATAATGCCTCACCAAAAGTAGAAAGAAGGTTTAGATGTTTATGATTCTTTTGTGGTTTGGTGTTGTGGAGTTAAGATATATCATAAGGGTGTAGGTGGGCAAAAGCATGGAGATTAAGTTTCAGCACCATGCTAAGTGAAACAACGCTAGCAAGGCTTCCTTCTTTAATAATGAATGGACATGTCTTACCCTGAACAATGCTTTCGGAGTGAAATCTGTTTTCCTTTTGTTCATCTATATCTTCTTTTGGATCATTCCAAGCTTTTTCTAAAAGAAGCGTTCCACCCTTATCAGCTTTTTCTAAAACTTCTTCTTCACTTTCCTCTTGATTATCTACTTCATCTTTGTCCTTTTCGTCCTTAATTTCACAATATTTTGCTACCTCCCATTCAGCCAAGGTAATGATTCTATGGTTTGTCCAATCTGCAGCTATGTGCCGAATTCTTGACACCTAAAACATCTTTGAGTGCCCTTAGCAATAGGTTTAGGGCTACTTTGTGGCGCTTGGGTTTTTTGTGGGGAGGAAGTAGAGGGAAATGTGGGTTTAGGAAAGGGATTAGAACTCCCCTTGTTAAAGGGTTCATCCCGAGATGGGGATTAGGGAACTCATGTTTAAAGGGCTTAAGCTTTCTTTGTTGTTCAATCTTGTGTGCCAGTGCACAAACTTCACCAAAAGTAGAGTATTGTTGAAGTTGAACCCCATTAGCATACTTAGGTTTAAGACCTCCTAAGTACCTAACAATAGTTTGTTCTTTAGGTTCTTGAATATCACACTTAATGAGGAGTGCCTCAAACACACATGTGTATTCCTCAACATTCATTGTCCTTTGGGGCAGATTATGAAGTTGGGAATAACTATCTTAGATGTAGGTTAGGGGTAGAAATCGAGACTTGTGTTTAGCTTTTATTTGCTACCAAATCTAGGTTTTAGCTTTTTGGTTTCTTACTCTTTTGGCACAAAGATTAGTCCACCACAAGGAAGCATACTTTCTAAGTCTAAGTGCTACCAACTTTACCCTCTATTCATCTTGGATCTCCTTGTACTCAAAGATCTTTTCAACTGTGTATAGCCACTCCAAAAAATTGTCTGGATCAAGTTTAGAGTTTGTGGCCCGCCTTCGTTCTCCTTTTATTCTTCTTGGAGGCTCCTACTCAGTAGCCGAACTCATAAAGTTTCTACCCTCCTCTTCATCACCGTGGTTAGAAGGAGTGGGGCCAGCAATCATCTTCTATTTCTACTTCACAGAATCGTCGAGCTGTTTTCTTAAGTACTCGTTTTGAGCCTTGAGTTCTTGGTTAGAAGCTAAGATAGCTTGACTGTTCTTCATCACAGCTTCAAACCTCTCTTCCAGACTCATGCAGGAAGTCATGGGGAGGTTGTGTGTAGGGAATGTGCTTAGGGGATTGTGTTCATGGCAGAAGGAGGTATGTGAGGTTGGATTCAAGGCCAAGATGATACTTAGCATTGATACTGAAGTCTGTGTACATGCTCACACTTTAAACTAAACTCAAATCAGATTCTATTCAAGGTGAAAGCAACCCAAAGTGAAGTTAAAGTTTAAAGGGACTCCGAGAGTAACTACAAGGGATAGATAGGAAACTAACGGTGATTTTAGATACAGAAACACCACCAAAGATAGGCTAAGACTTCACACGATCATACTACTAAAGAAGCACGAAATGGCGATAGAATTTCAGCAACGGAATAATATAATGACGCACCTAGCGACGGAAATGACGACGGAAAATTTGTATTAGAAAAATGTCAAATTTAGCGACGGAACTGGCAACGGAAATACGTATGCATTGCCAGCCTTCAATTTTGGTGACGGAATATCCGTTGCCACATTTAAATTAAATTAATTTAATTTCAATTTGGTAACGGATATTCCGCTGCCAAGAAAAATGTCGCTGAATTTTAAAAAAATAGGGGGAGGTGACGGAATCAGCAACGGAAATTCCGTCGCCCCCAGCTTAAATGACTCCAAATCTGTTCTGGATTCATTTGATCACCGCGAAAAGAGAGAGAGAAAGAGCGGAGAGTGAAGAAGCCCCTCTCACCAACCTCCCACATTGTCGACCAGTCACCGGGGACCATCCCCAGCTGCCGTTGCCGTCCGCCACCTTCCCCCCACTGCCGGCCACCGCTACCACCCCTCGCCGCCGGTTTTTGAAGTTATTTGAGGTATTTTTCTCAACTAAATTATTCATAATTTCTATAAATTTTTGTATTACATTGTTGGAATTTCATAGTTAGTTCATATTTATGTTGAAATATGGTATTTGTGTGAGGTTATTGCTTGAATTTGTAGCAAGATTTTTCTAAATACGATTTAGGGTTTAGGTTTGGTAATTTGAAGGTAAAATTTGATATGTTGGTGGAATGAAACGGTTTGGTTGACAATGTTCGTGAAATGTGGTATTTGGGTGAGGTTATTGTTCTAATTTATTTGAAGATTCTGCTCAATGCAATTTAGGTTTAGGTTTAACAATGTGAAGTTAAAATTTGATATGTTGGCAGAATGAAATGTTGAGGTATTTGTGTGAGGTTATTACTCTAATTTGTTTGAAGATTTTGCTCAATGTAATTTAGGGTTTAGGTTTGGTACTGTGAAGTTGAAATTTGATATGTTGGAGGAATGAAATATTTTAGTTCATGGTTTTATTAAAATGTGATGTTTCTCTGAAATTGCAGCTCTAATTTGTTCGAAGATTTTACCGAGTATACAATTGAGTAATTTATGTAATTATTATTATTTAAATTGAAATTAATGGTTATCTAAGAACTTATATGGCTATTGTTGTTTGAGCAGAATATGAATGGTCCTCCACATTGTAGGTGGATGTATAATAGATTATTGCCTGATCGTAGTGGTTATACGTAAGAATTTCTAAATGGAGTTAATGAATTTGATGAATTTACATATAGGCAGATAGAGTTTCTAAATGAAGGAAAGTATAGATGTCCTTGTGCTAAATGCAGAAATAGGGTGTATTTAACATCCGATGAGGTCAAGATGCACCTTATGTATAAGTGTTTTATGAAAGGATATTGGTTTTGGATAAGTTATGGTGAAGTAGAGCCCGAGCAATATGATTTTGGGTATTTAAATTGTAAAATTCCTGAAGTTGGAGGTTTAAGGCATATTAATAATGAATACAATGAATCCTTCATAGATCGGATGGATGATATAGTTGGTGATGCTATAATGGCATACCAAAATGTAAGGGAGGAGGAGTCAAGCACTTGCTGAGAACCATTTTATAATATAGTTCAAGCTGCTCAACAACCCCTATACGATGGTTATTCCACCCACAGTGTGCTCTCTACTGCTGTGAGACTATTGAGTATCAAATCTGATTATAACATGCCACAGAACTGTTTCAATGAAGTTGTTCAACTAATGAAAGAAATGTGTCCACCTAACAATCGCGTGTCAAATAACAATGGGCAAACGAAGAAGTTCATTAAAGATCTCAGCAATGATGTGCTTCACATTGATTGTTGCCGAAAAGGTTGTAAGTCATTTTATTAGGAGGACGCAAACTTAGATGCATGCAAGTTTTGTGGCCATTCAAGATGGAAGAGGGAAAGGTCAAAACAAAGGAATCAAAATCCATTGTCATACTCAAGGATGCATTACTTGCCATTAAAACCTTGGCTTCAGAGGTTGTATGCATTAAGAAGTACTGCAGAACACATGAGATGGCATTATGAACATCAGCATGAGGACGGTATTTTATATCATCCATCAGATGGGGCAGCATGGAAAACATTTCGGTAATAAGTACCCTGATTTTCTTGCGGAGCCTTGGAATGTGAGGCTTGGCTTATGTGCTGATGGATTTAATCCTTAAACTTTATCCTCAAGATCTTACTCCATTTGGCCGGTGGTAGTTACACCTTATAATCTTCCCCCTGAAATGTGCATGACCACACCATTTATGTTCTTCACTTGTGTCCCGGCCCTAAAAATCCCAACAACAAAATAGATGTATATTTACAACCTCTTACTGATGAGTTGAAAGAGTTGTGGGATGTTGGGATTGAAACATATGATATTTCTACAGGGGCAAACATTTCAGATGAAATAACAGAAGGCTCTGAGATTCAAAAACGGAGGAAAATTCTGATGATTTGGTTATCATCGGTGTTTTCTGCCAAGGAATCATGCGTTTTGGAGAAATAGAACATCATTTCGAAAAGGCAGAATTGTTACAGGGGGTCCTCCTCACCGCATATTTGGGGAAGAATTTACACGGCCTAAGTGAAGATAATCAAGTAAAGAAATTAAGGGTTTTCAAGGAGCAAAGCTTAACTCCTTCTCATTCAAAGGAATTTAACTCATTCAAAATGAGGCTTCTAAGCCTTATAAAAATGTACATAAGCTGCCTTAGTAGATTAGGAGGTTTCTTATTGACTAGGAAACCTCTAATTAAAACCAGCTTAATTAAAATAGAAAACCAGTTAAGTACAAAATAACCTTAATTGAGCTAATTATAATCCATAAGTCATAACTAAACATTATTACAAAGTCTAAACTCATTACTAAGTAAGTAATCAAGCAGAGAGATAGCCAGTTGCACATACATGAGCGAGAAAACGGCTGCTGATGTGGTTTGCTTTGCGGGTGTCCAATCCAGATACACTTGCCTTTCTTCTTCCCTCTTCAATTGGTTGTGCTCTTTATAAGGCTAAAAGGAAGTCATGATTGTGTTCCAACTCCCTTTAATCACCATCCCTACCACAAGGGGACCAAGCATGCCATTTGAAAACTAGTAACCACTAAATGCACCAATCAGGTGCAATCTGGCAGTTTTACACGTTTGGAAACTAATTTTGGACGCCATATATCTCATGCAAAAAGTGAGCACAATTTGAATTTCCTTCCTTAGAGGAAGAACATAAGATTTCTACTAATCCCCCATAATGAGAAATCAAGGTTAAACTGGGTCTTAAATACATAAAACACCTAATTAATCTAACTAGGCAAATTCGGGTGTAATCTGCCATAGTTTACAATCCTATTTTTACATGACTTAACCCAAATAGTTTGATACGTTTAGACAGCTAACACCTTGGAGAACTAAAATATGAAAAATTATCAGATGTAAACCTCAAGAAGGCCTTCGTAATGAAGCACACATCACCTGGTTTATATGGGAACAGTCAATTACTTTCTAGTACCGCAACTCTAAGGTTAATCTATCATATCTCCCAATATACATGTGCAAATTGGGTCATTCAAAAGCCCTTGGAAAGCCCAAGATGTCTATTTTCATGCGAGTCCACTTGGAGGATTCGAATCCTAGTAATTTGATAGATATAGGTCAAAAGGTGTAGGTAGTCCACACTGGATCAGTTTCTGTAGCATTTTGAAAATAATACAATGTGACCTATTCCCTCTAAAATTAACCAAGAACTCTTCCCTTGTACTCAAATCTTACCTAAAAGGGTTCCCAAAAATTAGATTTTTAGCTTCCTATACCCATTTTAAGCTTGAGTAATCAAGCTTATGAAAAGCGAGTATGTTGGCTGGTTTGAACCCGAGACCTTTTGTTTTGACCCTAGCAAAATGTGGGTCATACCGTGCACTTTTGGTGACCAAATGTAGATCACCTTGACTGACTCAGATGTCAAAAATAGGCTGACTGAATGGATCTCCATCATCCTCCCCTTATTAAAAGGATTTATCCTCAAATATGATGGTTATTCATCTTGTAAAAATGGATTCAAATCAGGCAGAAATATGACTAACCAACCAAATAAACTCCTTTTGACTCGAATCTTGTGGTAGTCACTCCTCTTTGATTCATATAAAGTTGTAAGTTCATGGTAAGATGATTTCAATAATGGCTCACTACAAGTAAAAATAAGGTTTGGATGTTTATGATTCTTTTGTGGTTTGGTGTTGTGGAGTTAGGAAATATCATAAGGGTGTGCATGGGCAATGGAGAATAATTTTATCAACCATGCTAAGTGAAACAATGTTAGCAAGGTTTCCTTCTTTAATAATCAATGGACACATCTTACCCTGAACCGCACGTTTGTAGTGAAATATGTTCTCCTTTTTTTCATCTACATCTTCTTTTAGATGATTCCAAGCCTTTTCCCAAAAGAGGTGTTTCACCCTCATCAGCGTTTCAATCATGTGATATACATAAGGCACACATAAACACGTATCAAGCATTTACGTGTTATCAATCATCATATTACACTATATGACACCCTCGTCGGCTATTCACATATCAAACGTTCATTCTTTGGGGAAAGATGCATTCATTCATGGAACTTTTAACATGCTATAACTTTCTTTCTCAATTCATGCACTTTGAATCAGACAGGTTTGATATGGACAAGGATGAGGCCATATGATATTAGAATTCACATTCAACCATGCTTAAGAATCATTTTATAAAGCATTCATTGAAAACTTTCTTTCTTTCATTGAAAACTTTCTTTCATTGAAGACATTTTTCCTCAACCTCTTGAGGCTCTTGTTCTTTTAAAAGAGATTTCATTTCATATTGGTCGTACAACGACCCTTATCAGCTTTTCATACTTCATTCCATATGGCCTCTTAGGGCCCGTAAAAACTTGCTTATCTTTCAAAACACTTGAAATGGCAAGATGCCAACTGCTTTTCTTTACTTATTAGGAAAATACATCTGCATAAGATCATTACAGGGTGCTGATTGGGTGAGATCTATTCTCAAACCCCATAGTGAGACCTAACGCTCACACTAAGCTCTTACTCCCAGGATGGCTACATATAACATATCGGACCATTACATTACCCTCGTCAGGGTCTTCTAGGGTCTCCTAGTACCAGGACTTATCCCCTAGGCTAACATCATTCATATCGTATCATATTGTCCGCAGCACATTATCTTAGCCAACTTAAAGCGTATGGGCCATAACGGCTAATAACTTTGTTGTTTCTTCTGGTAAAATCACTTATCATACAACTCACACTTTTATAAAAACGTTTTAGGGATTCCCCCGTTCAAGCAGGTTCACTCCCAAATACTGTTGGTGTAGCTAAAATAGGCCATTGCTTGCTATTAATCATGGCTATTATTAGTTTGAAAACACGAGAAACGTTCTTTGTCAAATCACCACACTTTCACACATAATGCATCTTAGACATATAAAAGGGAAAGGGGTTTACACGTCTCACATTCAAACACTTCATAATCATTTCAACAACAATGAGCCACACATGGCCTCGCAATCCACACGATTGCGGTTAATTCACAACCCAGGCTTCTTCCTCACAAGCACCGTACCACAAGGACCTCGAACCACTCATAGTTCTTCCTCAAACCATCCAACTACCATCTCGGTTCAATTTCACAATCTAGCATCCTAATCATTATGATATACTGAAAAGCAACATAACTTACGCAACTTACCAATGCTGGACTTACCGATTAAACAACTAACAATTAGCCGAGCGCTGCAACCAACGGTTATAATCATGCACACACACACACACACACACACACACACACACACGCACACACATACATATATATATATACACACACACACACATACATATATATACATATATACATATATACATATAAGCATTCATACGAACTTAACTTGAAACGGACGTCTAATATGTTAGGTTAAACTAACTAAGCATGAAACATGATTGCATTCATGTATGGCAGTTAGGGGACGTAAACATGCTCAGTTCATCATCCAAATACTATGTCTAAAGCTATTGTATAAGCATAATTCAACTGAATAGACAAGCATTGATTCGGGCATTCATTCATTGACTCTAAGTTACATTTAGCCTATTACGTCATTTAAGCATATTACGTTTCACGGTGTTCGTCTATCACATTATGGTTACTAAGCCGGCCTAATTATGTCATTCAAGCTTAACATGAGTCTAGTCTCTATTTAAGCATGAAACGATTCACTATTTAGGCTAATATGGTCATTTAGACATAATACGATTCAAGCGTTTTACTAAGCATGCTCATTTATACCATTTAAGCTTAACATGAATCAAATCTCTATTTAAGCGTAAAACAATTCACTTACTTAGGCTAATTTGGTCATTTAGACATAATACAATTCTAAGTTTTCGTTTATCATATCAATGTTACTATTCGAACCCATGTAGGTCATTTAGACATAATATGCTTTTAGGCATTCGTTTACCATGTCGATGTTACTATTCGAGTCGACTTTTCAAACATGTATTAACTCAATATACTAAACTTGATTCTAAACATGCATAGCTTACTTCGAACCAAACTTTCAAGCACGTGTTAACTGAATGTACTAAAATCGATTCTAAGCATTCATATTTCGTTTCGAAACTATTAATTAGGCATGAGCTAACTAAACATGCTTGAATCGATTATAAACAGGCATAATTCATTTTAAAGCCATTTTTCAAGCATGAATTGATTGAACTAACATGCATTGATTCGAAGCGTCATTCGTTATCTCGATATTGCATTTCAAGCCTATTTAAGTCATTTTAGCATAATACGATTTAAGTTACTTTCAAGCAGTGATTTTGCACATAAATCGATTCGAACCAACTCAGGCATAACTGAAACACAACTACAGCCTATAAATGAATTCTATGCATTTCTAAGCTGAAATTAAAAACTGATTCGAGACATGCATAGCTAACGACAGTAAGCGACACTCTAGGTATACAATCCGGTTGGCCATAAACGAGTATGAAATCATCAGGCAACACATTTTCATTCAATTCTTGACATTTCTAACTACTTTAGTTAACCCTAATCTGACATACAACATCCATCTGCTGAAAACGTTTTTGGAAATAATAATAGCTTAGGAGGGGAGAAACACCCACCTGGACTCCAAACTAAGGGCTCAATTTTGGGGTTTTAGGGCTGAATTTGGATGTTCAAAAACCCGAAATCCGCACCCCTTTTTGCTGTCGTGTTGCTACCACTGCTGCCACTCCGGTGGTCGCCGACATGGCCCCACCGTCGATGGTGACGGTCGTGGTGGCATGGGGATTGAGGGCTTTGAAACCCTAGCGTTTGGACCAAGCACCTCACTTTTACTCTTGCTCGATCCCACTCTCTTTCTCTTCACTGGGCCCACGGCCGTGACAGGCTATGTACATCGTGGCGCTGGCACCGGCGTCACTGACTCCCCCCCTTTCTCTCTCCCTCGCTGGGTCGCTCAGTCGCTCAGTCTCTGGTGTAGTGTGGTGGTCGGGCACGGGTCGCGGTTGCGGTTGTGGTGTGAACCAGAGTGGCGCCGCCACCATCACCGCTGTGCATCAACCCTTTCTCTCTCTTCTCTTCGTGGCGTGTCGCTGGGGAGGGGGTTGATGGGGAGCCAGAACTGACCCCCCTCTCCCATTTACTCCTGAAAGAGAAAGGGGCTTCAGCCCCTTATTTGCTTTTTTTCTTTTTCCCTTTTTTTGACTCAAGCAGATCAGTAATTGATATCGTTTGTCTAATTCGTATCCCGAACTCTAAATCCGAATAGTTAGCACAGCCTTCTATCGGCTATTCGTTCCCAAAATTATAAGGGTTCGATTTATTAAATATCGAAACTAATTCTAAGGTCAACAACCTACTCGCATTCGGGAAACGACGAATAAATCGAATAACGACTAAATTAAACTATCGATCTAATTTAAGGGCACAAATAGCACGAATTTACTTTAAAATCAATAATAGTAATAATAATTCTTTTTAATAAAATTATAACTCACATAAGCACATCGATGCTAATTTGCCTCATATGCTTAATAAAAATACGAATTTTGGAGCGCCGAAGGTAAGGTAACCACGTTATCATAAATGAAGAAGGCGAGCCTTACAGATACTTAGGTTAAAGACCTCCTAAGTACTAAACAATAGTTTGTTCTCTAGGTTCTTATATATAACACTTAAAGTGGAGTTGCTCAAACAGAAGTGTGTACTACTCAACATTCATGGTGCTTTGGGTCAGATTATGAAGTTGAGAATAACTATCTCGAATGTAGGCTAGGGGCAGAAATCAGAAATCGAGACTTGAGTTCAGCTTTCATTTTCTCCCAAGTTCAACTCTTAGCTTTTCAGTTTCTTGCTCTTTCGGCACAAAGATTAGTCCACCACAAGGAAGCATGCTTTATAAGTCTAGGTGCTACCAACTTTACCCTCCTTTCATCTTGGATCTCCTGGTACTCAAAAATCCTTTCAACCGTGTAACCACTCCAAAAACTCATCTGGATCTAGTTTGCCTATGAACTTCGAATTTTTACTCTAAAGTCATTAGAGTTGATAGGCTACCTTCATTCTCCTCTTATTCTTCTTGGAGGCTCCTCCTCAATAGAGGAACTTATAGGGTTGCTACCCTCCTCTTCATCAGCGTGGTTAGGAGTAGGGGAAGCAATCATCTTCTGTTTCTATTTCAACGAATCATCGAGCTATTTTCTTAAGTACTCCTTTTGAGCCATGAGTTCCTGGTTGTTGTCACTGACTTATTTCCTTAAGAATGCATTTTGTGACTAAAATTCTTGGTTAGAAGACAAATTAGCATGATTGTTCTTCATAACTGCTTCAAACTTCTCTTCCAGGCTCATATTAGAACTCATAGTGAAAGGGGGATGGTTACGGGATGTGTGTAGGGAACGTGCTTAGCGGATTGTGTTTGGGATGGAATGTGACGTGTGGGGCTGGATTCCATGTCAAGATGATACTTAGCTCTAATAAAAAGTATATGTATATGCTCATACTTTAAACTGAATTTAAATTAGATTGTATTCAAGGTGAAAGCAACCTAAAGTGAAGTTAAAGTTTAAGGGGAGTCCGAGAGTCTTACAAGGGATAAATAGGAAACTAACACTAATAATACACACAAAAATACCACTAAGAATAACATTAGGGCCCTTAATGGATCTATGGATATAGAAACACCATCAAAGATAGGCTAAGACTTTACAAGATCACCACTTAACACGTCCTAAGTTAAGATAAGCAATCAAAGAATTCAAGGGTTTTCAAGGCATAAAGCTCAACTCTTTCTCATTCAAAGGTAAAAATGGTGCTTCAAAGACTAATAAAAATGTACACAAGTTGCCTTAGTAGGATTAGGAGGTTTCTTTATGATTAGGAAATCCCTAATCTAACTTAAAACTAGCTTAATTAAAACTGAAAGCTAGTTAAGTACGAAATAACCTTAATTAAGCTAACTACAACCCATGAGTCTTAACTAAACATTATTGCAAAGTCTAAACTCATTACTAAGTAAGTAATCAAGCAATGAGATAGCTGGTTGCACATGTATGAGAGAGGAAAAGGTGGCTGACGTTGTTCGTATTACGGCCCTCCAATCCAGATACACTTGCCTTTCTTCTTCCTTCTTCAATTAACTGTTCTCTTCACAAGGCTAAAAGGAAGTGATGATTGTGTTCCAACTCCCTTAATCAGCATCCTTGTGGCAAGGGGACCAAGCACGCCATTGGATGACTAGTAGCCACCAAATGCACTAATCGGGTGCAACCTAGTAGTTTTAGACATTTGGAGGCTGCTTTTGAACACCACATGTCTCATGCAAAAAGTGAGCACGATTTGGATTTCCTTTCATGGGGGAAAAACTTAAGATGTCTACTAACCCTCCATAATGAAAAATCAAGGTGAAACTAGGTTTTAAATACATAAAACACCTAATTAATCAAACCAGACAAATTGGGGTACAATCCGGCGTAGTTTGCAAAATGGCCTTCGTTCTCCTATTTTTTCATGACATAACCCAAATAGCTTCACATGATTAGATAGCTAAGACCTTTGGGAACCCAGAGATGTAAAAATATCAGACTTAAGCCTTGAGGAGGCCTGCATAATTGAGCACACAGCACCAGGTTTATACAAGAACAGTCAGTTACTTTCCAGTACAGTTGCTCTAACTGTAATTTGTTATACCTCCCAAAATACATGCACAAATAGGGTCATTCAAAAGCCCATGGAAAGCTCAAGATGTGTATTTTCATGCAAGACCCTTGGAGGATTTGAATCCCTCAAATTTGATCGATATAGGTCAAAAGGTGTAGGTAGTCTAGAGTGGATCACTTTCTGTAGCATTTTGAAAATAATCCCATGTGACCTATTCCTTCTAAACTTAACTAAAAACTCTTCTCATGTACTCAAATCTTGCATAAAATGCTTCCCCAAAACTAGATTTTCAGCTTCCTATACCCATTTTAACCTTGAGTAATCAAGCTTACGAGAACCGAGTATGTTTGCTGGTTTAAACCTGAGACCTTCTGTTTTGACCCTAGCAAAATGTGAGTCATTTCTTGAACTTTTGGAAGAAAAATATAGATTACCTTGACTGACTCGAATGTCAAAAATAGGCTGGCTAGATGGATCTTCATCATCCACCCCTTGTTGAAAGGATTTGTCCTCAAATATGATGGTTATTCATATTACAAATATGGATTCAAATTAGGCAGAAATATGACTGACCAACCAAATAAACTCCTTTTGATTTGAATCTAGTGGTTGTCACTCCTCTTTGATTCACATAAAGCTCCAAGCTCATGGTAAGAAGATTTTAATAATGGCCCACCACAAGTGAAAAGAAGGTTTAGATGTTCATGATTCTTTTATGGTTTGGTGTTGTGGAGTTAGGAAATATCATAAGGTGTGGACGGGCACAAGCATGGAGAATAATTTTCTCCACTGTGCTAAGTGAAACAATGTTAGCAAGGCTTCCTTCTTTAATAATCAATGGACATATCTTACCCTGAACTGTGCATTTGTAGTGAAATACGTTCTCTTTTTGTTCATCTATATCCTCTTTTGGATCATTCCAAGCTTTTTCCAAAAGAAGAGTTTCACCCCTGTCAGCTTTTTCCATAACTTCTTCTTCACTTTCCTCTTTATTATCTACCATATGTTCTTCCTTTTCCTCCTTAATTTCACACTATTTTGCTGCCTCCCATTCGGACAGGATAATGATTCGGCAGTTTGTCCAATCCATGGCTATGTGGCAAAATTCTTAACACTTAAAACATCTTTAAGTACCCTTAGTAATAGGTTTAGGACTACTTTGTGGTGCTGGGGTTCTTCGTGGGGTGGAAGGAGAGGGAAACATGGGTTTAAGAAAGGGATTAAAACTCCCCTTATTAAAGGGTTGATCCCACAGTAGGGGTTAGGGAACTCATGTTTAAAGGGCTTAAGCTTTCTTTCTTGTTCAATCTTCTATACTCGTACATGAACTTCATTAAAAGTGGAGTATTACTGAAGTTCGATCGCATTAGCATACTTAGGTTCAAGACCTCCTAAGTACTAAATAATAGTTTGTTCTTCAAGTTCTTGAATATCACACTTAGTAAGGAGTTGCTCAAACACAAGTGTGTATTCCTTAACATTCAAGGTGCTTTGGGTCAGATTTTGAAGTTGGGAATAACTATCTTGGATGTACGTTAAGGATAGAAAGCGAGACTTGAGTTTAGCCTTCATTTTCTCCGATGTTTTGCTCTTAGCTTTTCAGTTTCTTACTCTTTTAGCGCAAAGATTAGTCCACCACAAGGAAGCATACTTTCTAAGTCTAAGTGCTACCAACTTTACCCTCTTTTCATCCTGGATCTCCTTATACTCAAAGATCCTTTCAATCGTGGGTAGCCACTCTAAAAACTCATCTGGATCAAGTTTACCTTCAAATTCTGGGATTTCAACTCTAAGGTCTTAGTGGGCTGCATTCGTTCCCCCCTTATTCTTCTTGGAGGCTCCTCCTCAGTAGAAGAACTCACAAGGTTGCTACCCTCCTATTCATCAGTGTGGTTAGAAGGAGTGGGGCAAGTAATCATCTTCTGTTTCTGTTTCATAGAATCATCGAGCTATTTTCTTAAGTACTCGTTTTGACCCTTGAGTCCTTGGTTACTGTCATTGATTTGTTTCCTTAAGAACTCATTTTGTGACTTAAGTTCTTGGTTAGAAGATAAAATAGAATGATTGTTATTCATAATAGCTTCAAACCTCTCTTTCAGACCCATGCTAGAACCCATGGTGACAGTGGGATGGTTATGGGCTGTGTATAGGGAATGTGCTCAAGGGATAGTGTTTGGGATGGAATGAGGCATATAGGGTTGGATTCAATGTCAAGATGATACTTCGCTCTGATACAAAAGTTTATGTATATGCCTATGCTTTAAACTAAACTCAAATTAGATTGTATTCACAGTGAAAGCAACCTAAAGTGAAGTTAAAGTTTAAGTGAGTCTGAGAGTATCACAAGGGATAGGTAGGAAACTAACACTAGTAATAGACACAAAAACACCACTAAGAATAATGTTAAGGCCCTTAACTGATCTTTGGGTATAGAAACACCACCAAAGATAGCCTAAGACTCCACAAGATCATCACTTAATACGGCCTAAGTTAAGATAAGTAAGCAAAGAATTCAAGGGTTTTCAAGGAGCAAAGCTTAACTTTTTCTCATTCCAATGTATTCAACTCATTCAAAATAAGGCTTCCAAGACTCATAAAAATGTACACAAGCTGCCTTAGTAGGATAAGTTGGTTCCTCTATGATTAGGAAACCTCTAATCTGACTTAAAACTAGCTTAATTAAAATTAAAAACTAATTAAGTACAAAATAACCTTAATTAAGCTAAATACAATCCATCAGTCTTAACTAAACATTAATACAAAGCCTAAACTCATTACTAAGTAAGAAATCAAGCAAGGGGATAGCTGGTTGCACATGCATGAGAGAGAAAAAGGCTACTGATGTTGTTTGCTTTGCAGCTGTCCAATCCGAATACGCTTGCTTTTCTTCTTCCTTATTCAATTGGTTGTGGTCTTCACAAAGCAAAAAGGAAGTCATGATTGTGCTCCCACTTGCTTTAGTCACCATCCTTGTAGCAAGGGTACCAGGCATGCCATTGGAAGACTAGTAACCACCAAATACACCAATCGGGTGTAACCTGCTAATTTTAGACATCTGGAGACTGCTTTTAGATGCCACATATCTCATGTAAATAGTAAGCAGAATTTGGATTTCCTTCCATGGGGGGAAAACTAATGATGTCTACTAACCCCCCATAATGGCAAATCAAGGTTGAACTAGGTTTTAAATGCATAAAACACCTAATTAATCGAACCAGGCAAATTGGGGTACCAGTAGGCATAGTTTGCAAAATGACGTTGTTTCCCCGATTTTTGTGTGACATAACCCAAATAGTTTGACATGGTTAGACAGGTAAGACCTTCATGAACCAAAACATCAAAAATATCAAACTTAAACCTCAAAGAAGCCTGCATAATTAAGCATACAACACTGGTTTATATGGGAACAGTCAGTTACTTTTTAATGCATCAACTCTAACTTTAATCTGTCATACCTCCCAAAATACAAGCGCAAATTAGGTCATTCAAAAATCCTTGAAAGCTCAAGATGTCTATTTTTAGCTAAGCCCTCAGGGAGGATTCGAATCATAGTACTTTGATAGATGTAGGTCAAAAGGTGTAGGTAGTCCAGACTAGATCAGTTTCTGTAGCATTCTGAAAATAATCCCATGTGGCCTATTCGTTCTAGACGTAATCAAGAACTCTTCTCATGTACTTAAATTGTACACAAAAGGTTTCCCAAAAACTAGATTTTCAGCTTCCTATACCCATTTTAAGCTTGATTAAACAAGCTTACGAAAACCGAGTATGTTCGCTAATTTGAACCCGGGACCTTCTATTTTGACCCTGGCAAAATGTAAGCCATCTCCTGCTCTATTAGAGGGCAAATATAGATCACCTTAACTGACTCAGATGTTAAAAATAGGCTAGCTAGATGGATCTCCATCATCCTCCCCTTGTTCAGAAGGATTAGTCCTCAAATCTAACGGTTATTCATCTTGAAAAAATGGATTCAAATCAGACGAAAATATGACTAGCAACCAAATAAACTCCTTTTGATTTGAATCTGGTGGTAGTCACTCCTCTTTGATTCATATAAAGCTCCAAGTTCACTGTAAGAAGATTTTAATAATGGCTCACCATAAGTAAAAAAGAGGTTTGGATGTTCATGATTCCTTTGTGGTTTGGTGTTGTGGAGTTAGGAAATATCATAAGGGTGTGGATGGGCAAAAGCATGGAGAATAAGTTTCTTAACCATGCTAAGTGAAACAACGTTAGCAAGGCTTCCTTCTATAATAATTAATGGATATAATCTTACCCTAAACTGTGCATTTAGAGTGAAATATGTTCTCCTTTTATTCTACCATAACTTCTTTTAGACCATTCCTAGCTTTTTCCAAAAGAAGTATTTCACCCTCATCAACTTTTTTCATAACTTCTTCTTTACATTCCTCATGATTATGTACCACATCTTCTTCCATTTCCTCCTTAATTTCACCATCTATTCGGCCAAGGTAATGATTCTATGGTTTGTCTAATCCGCAGCTATGTGGCAACATTCTTGACACTTAAAAAAACTTTGAGTGCCCTTATTAATAGGCTTAGGACAACTTTGTGGTGCGGGGGTTTTTTATGAGGTAAAAGGAGAGGGAAATGCGGGTTTAGGAAAGGGACTAGAACTCCACTTGTTAATGGGTTGATCCTGAGGTGGGGGTGAAGGAACGCATGTTTAAAGCGGTTAAGCTTTCTTTGTCATTCCAGCTTGTGTGCTAGTATACAAACATCATACAAAGTGGAGTATTTGTGAAGTTTAACAACGTTAGCATACTTAGGTTCAAGACCTCCTAGTACCTAACAATAGTTTGTTCTTCAAGTTCTTGAATATCACATTTAATGTGGTGCTTTGGGTCAGATTATAAAGTTGGAAATAACTATCTTGGATGTAGGCCAGGCGTAGAAGCCGAGACTTGGGTTTAGCTTTCATTTTCTCCCAAGTTCTTATCTTAGCTTTTTGGTTGCTTACTTTTTTGGCACAAAGATTAGTCCACCACAAGGAAGCATACTTTCTAAGTCTAAGTGCTACCAACTTTACCTGCCTTTCATCTTGGATCTCCTTGTACTCAAAGATCCTTTCAACTATGTGTAGCCACTCCAAAAACTCATTCGGAACAAGTTTGCCTTCAAACTTCGAGATTTCAACTCTAAAGTCATTAGAGTTGGTGGGCTGCCTTCGTTCTCCTCTTATTCTTCTTGGAGGCTCCTCCTTAGTAGAAGAACTCACAAGCTTGCTACCCTTCTCTTCATCACTGTTTATGGAAGGAGTGGGGGAAGCAATCATCTTCTGTTTTTATTTCATATTAGAGCCTTGAGTTCTAGGTTGCTCTTACTGATTTGTCTCCTTAAAAACTCATTTTATGACTTATGTTCTTAGTTAGAAGCTAAAACAACTTTACTATTCTTCATAGCAGCTTCAAGCCTCTCTTCTAGACTCATGCTAGAGCTCATGGTGAAAGGGGGATGGTTACGGGTTGTGGAGATGGAATGTGCTTAGGGGATTGTGTTTGGGATGCAATGAGGCATGTAGGGTTAGATACAATGGTAAAATGATACTTAGCTTGGATACTAAAGTTTATATATATGCTCATGCTTTAAACTAAACTCAAATCAGATGGTATTCAAGGTGAAAGCAAACTAAAGTGAAGTTAAAGTTTAAGGGGAATCCGAGAGTATTACAAGGGATAGATAGGAAACTAACACTAATTCTAGACACAGAAACACTAGCAAGAATAATGTTAGGGCCCTTAACTAATCTTTGGATACAGAAACACCACCAAAGATAGGCTAAGACTTTAGAAGATCACCACTTAACACAACCTAGGTTAAGATAAGCAAGCAAAGAATTCAAGTGTTTTCAATGAGCAAAGCCCAGCTCTTTCTCATTCAAAGGTATTCAACTCTTTCAAAATGAGGCTTAAAGTCTTATGAAAATGTACAGAAACTTCCTTGTAAGGATTACGAGGTTTCTTCATGAATAGGAAACCTGTAATCTAACTTAAAACTAGCTTAATTGAAACTGAAAACTAGTTAATTGCAAAATAACCTTAATTAAGCTAATTACAATCCATGAGTCTTAACTAAACATTATTAACAAGTCTAAACACATTACCAAGTAATTAATCAAGCAAGGAGACAGAGGTTGCGCATGTATGAGGTAGAAAAAAGGCTGCTGATATTGTTTGCTTTGTGGCTATACAATCTAGATACACTTGCCTTTCTTCTTCCTTCTTTAATTGGTTGTGCTCTTCACAAGGCTAAAAGGAAGTCATGATTGTGTTCCAACTCCCTTTAATCACCATGCTTGCAGCAAGGGGACCAACCATGCCATTGGAAGACTAGTGACCACCAAATGCACTAATCGGGTGCAACCTGACAGTTTTAGACGTTTGGAGACTGCTTTTGGACGCCACATGTCTCAAGCAATAAGTGAGCACAATTTGGATTTCCTTCTATGGGGGGAAAACTTAAGATGTCTACTAACCCCCCATAATGGGAAATCAAGGTTTAACTAGGTTTTAAATACATAAAACACATAATTAATCAAACCAGATAGATTAAGGTACAATATAGCATAGTTTACAAAATGACTATGTTTCTCCTATATTTGCACGACTTAACACGAATAATTGACATACTTACATAGCTGAGACCTTCGGGAACCAAAATATGTAAAAATATCATATTAAACTTAAGGAGGTCTTCACAATTGAGCACATAGCACCTAATTTACACAAGAACAGACAGTTACTTTCTAGTACAACAGCTCTAAATTGAATCTGTCATACCTCCCAAACTCCATGCGCAAATTAGGTCGTTCAAAAGTCCTTGGAAAGCTAAAGATGTCTATTTTCGGGTAAGGTCCTTGGAGGATTTGAATCTCAGTAGTTTCATAGATATAGGTCAAAAGGTGTAGGTAGTACAGATTAGATTAGTTTCTCTAGCATGTTGAAAATAATCCTATGTGATGTATTCCTTATAGACTTAACCAAGAACACTTCTCATGTACTTAAATCTTACATAAAAGGTTCCCAAAAACTAGATTTTCAGGTTCCTATACCCATTTTAAGCTTGAGTAATCAAGCTTATGAAAACTAAGTATGTTTGCTGATTTGAACTCGGGACCTTTTCTTTTGACCGTCGCAAAATGTGGGCCATCTCCTAAATGTAGATCACCTTGACTAACTCAGATGTCAAAAAATCAGGTGAAAATATGACTAACCAACCAAATAAACTTCTTTTGATTTAAGTCTGGTGGTAGACACCCCTCTTTAATTCATATAAAGCTCCAAATCCATGGTAAGAAGATTTTAATAATGACTTACCACAAGTAAAAAGAAGGTTTGGATGTTTATGATTCTTTTGTGGTTTAGTGTTATGGAGTTAGGAAATATCATAAGGGTGTGGATGGACAGAAGCATGGAGATTAAGTTTCTCCACCATGCTAAGTGAAACAATGTTAGCAAGGCTTCATTCTTTAATGATTAATGAACATATCTTACCCTGAGCCGTGTGTTTAGAGTGAAATATGTTCTCCTTTTGTTCATCTTTATCTTCTTTTAGATTATTCCCAGCTTTTTCCAAAAGAAGTGTTTCACCCTCATCAAGTTTGTTCACAACTTCTTCTTTGCTTTCCTCTTGATTATCTACCACATCTTCTTCCTTTTCCTCCTTAATTTCACACTCTTTTGCTACCTTCCATTCGGCCAAGGTAATGATTCTACAGTTTGTTCAATCCATAGCTATGTAGCAAAATTCTTGACACCTAATATGTCTTTGGGTGTCCTTAGTAATAGGTTTAGGACTACTCATAGATGTAGGCTGTTTTGTGGTGTTGGGGTTCTTTGTAGGGTGGAAGGAGAAGGAAATGTGGGTTCAGGAAAGGGATTGGAACTCCCTTTATTAAAGAGTTGATCCTGGGGTAGGGGTTAGGGAACTCATGTTTAAAGGGCTTAAGCTTTCTTTGTTGTTCAATCCTGTTTGCTAGTACACAAACTTCATCAAAAGTAGAGTACTGCTGAAGTTCAACAACATCAGCATACTTAGGTTTAAGACCTCCTAAGTACCTAACAATAGTTTGTTCTTTAGGTCCTTGAGTATCACACTTAATGAGGAGTTACTTAAACACACACGTGTATTCCTCGACATTCATGGTGCTTTGGGTAAGATTATGAAGTTGGGAATAACTATCTTGGATGTAGCTTAGGGGTAGAAACCAAGACTTGAGTTTAGCTTTCATTTTTTCCCAAGTTCTAGCCTTAGCGTTTTAGTTTCTTACTCTTTTGGCACAAAGATTAGTCCACCATAAGGAAGCAGACTTTCTAAGTCTAAGTGCTACCAACTACCCCTTTTCATCTTGGATCTCCTCCTTGTACTTAAAGATCCTTTCAACCTTGTGTAGCCACTCCAAAAACTCATCTGGATCAAGTTTGCTACCCTCCTCTTCATCACTGTGGATAGAAGGAGTGGGGGAAGCTATCTTCTTTTATTTCTGCTTCATAAAATCACCGAGTTATTTTCTTAAGTACTTGTTTTGAGCCTTGAGTTCTTGGTTGCTTTTACTAAATTGTTTCCTTAAGAACTCATTTTGCACCTTAAGTTCATGGTTAGAAGCTAAAAGAGCTTAACTATTCTTTATAATAGCTTAAAACCTCTCTTCTAGGCTCATGGTAGAACTCATGGTGAAAGAGGGATGGTTATGGGTTGTGTTTAGGGAATGTGTTAAGGGATGGCATTTGGGATGGAATGAGGCATGTAGGGTTGGATTTAACACCAAGATAATACTTAGCTCTGATAACAAAGTTTATGTATATGCTCACGATTTAAACTTAACTCAAATAACATTGTATTCAAGGTGAAAGAACCCTAAACTGAAGTTAAAGTTTCAGGGAATCTGAGATTATTACAAGGGATAAATAAGAAACTAACACTAATGTTAGATATAGAAAAACTAGTAAGAATAATGTTAGGTCCCTTTACTGATCTTTGGATACCGAAACACCGCCGAAGATAAGCTAAGACTTCATAAGATCATCACTTAACTTGGCCTAAGTTAAGATAAGCAAGCAAAGAATTCAAGGGTTATTCAAGGAGCACAACTCAACACTTTCTCATTTAAAGGTATTCAACTCATTCAGAATGAGGATTCTAAGCCTTATAAAAATGTACACAAGCTGCCTTGGTAAGATTAGGAGGCTTCTTCATGATTAGGAAGCCACTAATCTAACTTAAAACTAGCTTAATTAAAGCCAAAAACTGGTTAAATGCAAAACAAGCTTACTTAAGCTAATTACAATCAATGAGTCTTAACTAAAAATTACTACAAAGTCTAAACTCATTACTAAGTAAGTAATCAAGTAAGGAGAGAGCTGGTTACACATGCATGAGAGAGAAAAAGGCTGCAGATGTTGTTTACTTTGCGGCTGTCTAGTCTGAATACACTTGCCTTTCTTCTTCCTTCTTCAATTGGCTATGGGCTTTTCACAAGGCCAAAAGGAAGTCATTCTTGTGTTCCAACTCCCTTCAATCACCATCCTTGTAGCATGGGGACCAAGCATGCCATTGGAAGACTAGCAACCACCAAATGCCCCAATCGGGTGTAACCTGACAGTTTTAGCAGTTTGAAAACTATTTTTAGATGTCATATATCTCATGCAAAAAGTGAGCATGATTTGGATTTCCTTCTATGGGGGGAAGCTTAAGATATCTACAATCCCCCATAATGAGAAATCATGGTTAATGTAGGTTTTAAATACATAAAACACCTAATTAATCAAACTGCGCAGATTGGGGTACAATCTGGCACAGTTTACAAAATGGCCTTGTTTCTCCCATTTTTACATGGCTTAACCCAAAATGTTTTACATTCTTAGACAGCTAAGATCTAATCTAACCAAAATATGCAAAAATATCAGACCTAGATATCAAAGAGCCATATGTAATTAAACATACAATACAGGGCTTATGCTGGAACAATCAGTTACTTTCCATTACAGTAGCTTTAAATTTAATTTGTCATCCCTCCCAAAATACATGTGCAAATTGGGTCATTCAAATGCCCTTGGAAAGTGCAAGATGTCTATTTTCATGCAAGTCCTCTTAGAGGACCTGAATCCTAGTAGTTTGAGAGATATACATCAAAAGATATAGGTGGTCTAGACTGGATCAGCTTCTATAGCATTTTGAAAATGATCTCATGTGACCTATTTCTTGTAGACTTAACCAGGAACTCTTCTCATGTGCTCAAAGATTACATAAAAGGGTTCACATAAAATAGATTTTTAGCTTCCTATACCCATTTTAAGCTTGAGTAATCAAGCTTACGATACCGAGTATGTTTGTTTATTTGAATGTGGGACCTTCTATTTTGACCCTAGTAAAATGTGGGTCATTCCTCAGACTTTTGGAGGGTAAATATAGATTATCTTGACTACCTTGGATATCCAAAATAGGCTAGCTAGATGGATCTCTATCAAAGGTTGGGGCTGAGCATCAGCATCCCGTAGGCTTATTGTGCCCTTAAAAAATTCCACTTGGAAGTGGGATTTAGTCTTAATGGACATTGTCATGGGATTACCTCTTTTTACTTCAAAGAAGAATGTCATCTGGGTAATAGTGGATCGATTCACTAAATCTGCCTATTTTCTGCCAATTTGAGATACTTGGGGAGTTGAAAGACTAGTCCAATTATGTGTTAAAGAAATGGTTCGATTGCATGGAATTTCATCAGACATAGTGTCTGATAGAGATCAGAGATTCCAATCCCGTTTTCGGCAAGTGCTTCAAAAAGCCTTTGGAACCAAAATAATATTTAGCAGCTCTTATCATCCTAAAACAAATAGGCAAATCGAAAAAGTAATTCAAATTCTAGAACACATGTTAAAAGCCTATCTATTGGATTTCCAAGGGAAATAGGAAGATGAGTTACCATTGTGGAATTTTGTTACAATAGTAGTTATCAATCCACCATTAAAATGGCCCTGTTTGAAGCTCTATGTGGAAGAAAATGTAGGACCCTTTGTGTTGGAGTGACTTGGATGAGGCATTGACTTTAGGCCCAGAATTGCTCTAAGAAACCCCTTAAACAATAAGGAAGATTCGGAAGCATACTTGGGTTGCCCAAAGCCGACAAGGTAGTTATGCTAACAAAAGAAGGAGACCCCTAGAGTTTCAAGTAGGCGATAAGGTCTTTTTGAAGGTTTTACCAACGAAGGGTATAAGCAGGTTTAGAGTGAGAAACAAATTAAGCCTAAGATACATTAGGCTATATGAAGTTATTAAAAAGTTGAATCCCATAACTTACCGACTTAATCTGCCTATGGATCTTGAGCACGCATATAACGTGTTTTATATCTCACAACTCAGGAAGTACATACCAGATCTTGACCATGCCATCGTAACCAAGCCCATTAAAGTTATCGAGGATCTAGTATATGAAGAATGCCCAGTTCGGATACTAGATCATAGGATTAAACAGTTAAGCAACAAGCAGTTAGCCTTAGTCAAAGAACTTTGGATAAATCATACCTCCCCCGAAGCCACTTGGGAAACTGAGGAAGAAATGAGAGCCAAGTACCCATACCTATTTGAGGTAATCCTGCATGTTTTAATAAAGTTCATAAGTTTCGAGGGCGAAACTCTTTAAGGGGGAAGGTTGTAATAGCCCGACCCTAAATCATGTCTATTTATTCAATTAAGCCATGATATTAATTTCCTCATATTTGATTATTAGATTTTTAATCATTCTGTTTTAGAAAAATTCATTTTGGGCCCCACTTCGCAATTCGGGTTTCAATTTTCGTAAAATTTCAGGTGAATAGATAGTAGGCCCCAATAAACAAGATTAAGTGATAAATAATTTTCTACGACAATACAAAATTTTAATTTTGAGCTACAGCAAAAATTTTATCGCCATGAAATGTCATTTTTCCTAACCTAATTTATTTGGGCCCAACTTGAGGCCCAAAAGGTTGGTATGATTGAATTTAATTAATTACAATTGTTTGTGCCCAAATATAATTAAGAAAAGGCTACTTTTTGGAGGTTCAAAATCAACCAATTAAAGTTAGATAAGCGAAAGAAAATATCAACCAAGCCAAAATCAAATTCTCTTTTTCTTCTTCCTCTTTCTCCTCCGCCAAGGTTTCCCGCTTGTTTCTGCTGAGCTACTGCTACTACTGCCACTACTGCCCTATCTACTGCTGTGTGCTACTGCTCCTGGTTGCCGCCTAGGGTGAGCACAAAAATTGCGTACAAAGTTTCGGACCCAGAACCAGTTTAGACCTAGTGGGCATGGACCTAGACCCGGACCCGGTTAGACCGGTTCTGGGACTGGTTCAAAATTTTAGGACCCAGTTAAGTCCTAAAATTTTGGAACCAGATCCAAACCCAGTACCCGCTATCTAGTTAAAATTTAAAGAATTTTGATAAAAAAATTTAAAAAGTAGGCCATTGTTCCTCAAGTTCTCCAATTTAATCATTTTTCTTTTTTGCTTTTAATTTATCTATGACTTACTCTTTATGTATCTCAACTGCCTTAGATTTCTTCCTTCAAGCTTTAATTCTTCTCCTTATGAGCCTCATTGCTTCCTAGGTATTTATTTTTATGTCATTTTGACAGTTTTCCTCTATTTCTTTCGCTATTTCAAGTGAATTAAAATAATTTTTGTGTTTATCGTTCATTTTGTAATCTTCATTTGTGAGCTTCTGATTAACATTGTCTCCAATTCTCTGAGTTTACTTTAGAATACGTGAATCTGCTCTACTACTTATTGCTTATTTAATTTTGCCTTATAATTTGGTTTTTCGGAATTTGGCTTCATATATGAGTTCTCAACTTTCTTCAATCCCTCCCTCTCACCATTTTCTTTACAGAAAATACGAAAAAAAAATTAAAAAAACATTACTTAGGAATCGAGTATCCGGAATCGGATCTGGTCTCGAACGAGTCCAGAACCCGATCCACATTGTAGGACCCAGTTCCAATCGGGTCCGGGACCAGTTCAAAATTCTAGGGTCTGATTTCAACCGGGTCCGATTCCGGTTTCTAAAACTTCAACCGAGTACCCAATCCCATTAACCCCTATTGCTACTGCCACTCTCGCCTACGATCAGTTAGCGAGCCACCACCGGTTACCCAGCCACCACCTTTAGCACTACCAACTCCCAACTCCTACAACTACCAAACACCACCTTCATCTTCTCATATTCAAGCTTAAGTGAAGTAAAACCCTAACCTAATCTTATTTAATTTTGCGTTTTTATATTAGATTTGTTTAAGGATCATGTTATCTTATATAAACAAGTGCTAGTTTGATGTTTTATTGAGTTGGTTAAGTATGGAAGCATGTAAGAATTGGAATGATACTTGATCATGCAGGCTTAATATTGAAAATGATAAATTTTATGTTCTTTCATTTGATGTTGTGATCTTTGCCACGAAAAATGGATTTAAAGTTGTCGGTGATCTTATTAAATCCATTTATGGTGATTTGGATGGAAACTTGAATGTGGCATAACCTAGGGTTTCATGATTATGCATGAATATCATTAATTTTTGAATCAAGTAAGTTCATTTTTATTAAATTAGGTGAAAATTGGAGGTTGGATATATTATGGGTTGGAAGAATGATGATGTGTGGCTTTTGTCAAAATTAATGGATTATAGAAAATCTCATGAGTGACCAAAAGAGGTTGTTTGAATTATTAATGTAAGTAAGCGAGTTTATGGGAGCATTTTGTGCGATTATACGAAGAAAAATATTGGAAAATGTGTAAGGTTAATCATGGAGTAAATTTTGAGTGTTTGACTAGAATAAGGTAATTACATGAAGGAAACAAAATTTAATTGTCTTCAAAGAGGCATTTAGCTTGATTTATGAGAGAAAGAAGGAAACCATGAATTTTGAGGGCTTAATTAAAAGTTCATGAGTAATTATGGACATTGCCAAGAAAATTCAAAGTTTAGTGAGTTCAACAACTTTGATTATGCTTAGAAACTTACTTAGGTTCGAAAGTCAAGTTAAATGAGCACGTGAACAAAAACTGAGAAGTGGGAAGAGTAATGGCTCAATAATAGTGTTCATCGGGCCAAACTAGGGTAATGTGAGATATCCTGAACCTAATTACACCCCTCTTAGCCATAAACCCTTACTATCCACTTTAGAAGTATCAAAAACCCATATTCCATTTATAACCATCAAAGCCTTCCATTATAATCTCAATTACTTTATTTTGTTCTCCTTCAGTTATGGATGCCTTTTAATTAATAAATTCCTATTAAAATTACCAATTATGAGAGTGAATTTTGTTTACCAACTACATGTACCTTATTGACATTTTTTGAAATAGAGTCGAGGTCTAGCCTATTGTTTCCCCTCCTTGTGCATAAATATTGTCAAGTGTGATTGCATTTTAAGAACAGTATGTACGTCCATTGCCTGTATCTTTAGAAATCAGAACGTATTTATGAAAGTCACAACATCAGGGTAAGTATATCAATGAATCCGTTTACTCAATGATTTATCATTTAATAAGCAACCCTATCAATTATCATTCGTAGGGCATTCGCCATCCAGTTATCCATGTGCCCTCAGGTCAGGTCACTTGGTCGGCTTGGTAGGTGTACAGCTATCTATATATCGTAACAACTACCAGGAGCTCACTACTAGATAATAACTAGTGATGCAGTCTGATGTTCATCTTATTCACTATTTTAAATTAAAACAAACTACAAAGCTAGCCCCACTAATTTTTCAATTATCATCTAACCATACAGGAATGCATGTATTGAGCTTTGGCTCACATTTTGAAATATTTTATTAAAATGTCACATCACTTAGGTGTCTAGTCCTATATAAAATGCAACGCACATCATGAATAATTTCTCAGACTTGGTTTTCCTCATCACGTGAACATGTGTAGGCCTTTGATGGTTTTCTTTCCCTTTTTCCGTTTTTTGTTTAAAGAAAAAAATGAAAGTTAGCCAAGCCAAAACATGGCTTGCTGGAAAGTTCTTGGGTCCACATATTTGGAATTTGAGTCCATCAAACTTCAAGCTTAAGATTATTGATTTTGTTTATGAAAAATTTAATCAGCATAAACACGTAAGAGTATTATTCCCCAGGCCCCCTTTTTTCTTTTGACCCTACATCATAGATTATAAAAATAATCGTATATAATTTCAAGCAGTTTTAAATATAAAAAAATCACTTTCAACGATTGCCCCCATGCATCAAAGGTGTGAAAACCAATTAACATTGCTGACGCGTGACATTTTGATGCCAATTAGCCTCATTCAATAGTCATTAATCAATGGGGAATTTTTTTTTTGGTTGTAGAAATTAATTGATAATCATGGATGGAACTTATCGTAGTCAAAAGGCACCGAACGAGAATGGTGATGAATATGATTTCGGACCAGATTACCGAACGTTTTGTCTCCCTACGAGATTTGGAAGTCAATGTTCCTTCTGACTCCAAAGTATTCAAAACGTCATGGTTCAGAAGAGATAGGATCTAGAAAGGGACACTCGAATATACTCAAAACGAGGAATATGACTGTATTGATGTTGGTAGAACACAACAAAATTGCTTTAATACCACTTTATTCCTTCAAAAAGTAAACACTGAGCATGGCGGTGAAGAAAAGTATCAAGTCACACAACATTTTTACCCAGCATTTGCAAAAAGCGAAACTGCATAGTGGACCTTCAATTTCACGACTGCGTAACATATAAGCCTGGTATTATGGAGTGCACTGCATATATTTTGGCTGAATTTCAAGGGATATTGAAATAGACTAGCATTTTTGGTGCTGTAGATGTTTCTAATTTCCTTATCACTACAATTGTGATGTATGGAGAGCTTTTGGTGAGCTTTGGGGCCGTTAACGAATACCCTTCACCATGGTGCTTGTGAAATTGGCATTTCTCTCCATGACTTAAATAGAATTAGTGGGTTACCCATAATTGGTGATGTCTATGAGGACTTTTTACCTCATAATGATATTTTATGTGATCCCACCAAGTATCCACCTACTGTTGTCAAACTTCTATGCATTCATGTCGAACTTTGTGGTTTTTATAAGCGCGATTACATTTTCTGCAACTGGTTGTTAGATCACTTTTATAGAGGAGAATTAACCCTTGTGGATAGAGAATATGAAGGTGGGCGACCAAAATCGAAGAAGAACAGTCCTCCACAAGTTTCTTCAAGGCCACGTATGACAACTTCGAATGTTACGAGGGAAGGAGAACTTGCTGCCTTTATAGCCTTTTGGCTAAGCCATTTTATTCTACCTCATGGCAGAGATACCGTACGGTCGGAGACATGTCTTATGGCCACACTACTAGCAAAGGGTCATAGATTTTTTTTAGCTCCCATGGTCCTTGGGTACATCTATCATAGTTTAGGGTAAGCAGTGAGTCATCCTGGTCATCTGGGTGAAGCACGAGCAACTCTTCCTATTCATTATGTGATATGTTAGTCAGTTGAATTATTCCTATGTTTGTGTTCCCATTGCCCTGATCGTAAATGCCCGAAAGAGTACCCTGTTCTTATCCGTTATGCTGGCTATACTCACGCGACTCTCTCTTTATCTCAAACAAGACACGTAGTTAGAGGTGTACAATTTGCTTATCTCTGGGCGAGCATTTTCTTGACGACTTGTGAACTGGCCGAGATCTTATTGATATGGGGTTGTCCGATGATGATTTTCGGTATCTCTTATTCATTCAATCATTAGTATTTCCAGTACGGGTTGCGTCCAAATTGATTTTGGAGCCTTACCACCTAAATCAATTTGCTCGTCAATTTGGGTTTCACTAAGGAGTACCGTCAAACAATTCGAATTTTTCCAAACATCTCAGACAGAGAAAAAATGTAATGGGCCTTGCTCAAGCTTTTGCTATCCTTCATTCTTTGGACACTGGGGCCAGATTTCATATCCCTTACAGTTATTATGAAGGAGTATGTAGATTGAATTACTATACTTGGTGTGTTAAATCAACAACCTCATATTTAAGCCAGACCATCCAAAAAATCCACACGATTTTTAATGAAAAGTCAATTCCAAGGGCGCTTATCTATGTCATCGAGCACATATGTCCAGCTTTTCATTCTTCTAAAAGACCAATTGAAATTTTTGAAATGTCCTATAGTTCTTCCTTCAAGGAGAAGTCCAAAGCTCCTTCTTCTAAGAAAGGAAAGGAGAAAGTTTTATAGGATCCACTAAAAACACAGAAGCATAAGAAAATCCCTCGAGAACGATCCCCTAGTGAGATGAATTTCAAACGAGCTTGTTATGACCGCCCTAACTACTCAAATGATTCTGACACAGGAAATGGCATGGGGTTTAAGGATTTGTCAATATCTGATATTCAGTAAGAAATTTTGTATTCGCAAGATGCATCCACATCAGAAGGCGTGGATATATCTCGACTAATAGTTCATTCTATTAAAGAATATGATCCTGATCTTCTTATAACTGCCATTATTCCTATATAGGGGACCTCTAATGATTTGGTTGAAGCCATGCCTATTCAAAGCATCCCTACTTTGTTAGCAAGTCTCTTTTGTAATTTAAAGGAGAACTAGGTCCGGGAAGCATTCTCAAAGGGGTGGAGATGATCATTGGCATCATTTCTGATTATGACTCTGCTAAAGATTATTGGCTAGTGGAGAACGGGTTTTTCAATCCCTGAGCACGCTGTGCTCTATGATTGATATATATAAACTTAGTACAATAGAGACTTGTTAGCTTTCCTCTAAGATAGAAGAGATATTTGGAATAGCTGAGTCTGTTACACATACCGAAGAGTCAGTGGATAATGATCAGGTTAATACTTTATCCGATTGAGATTTCACATGTTCTTTTAAAATTGTCCACATCGACAGTCAACTCGACAACCTATCCAATGAGTCTTCAAAACTGAGACTTAAAGAGCAGAAGATCTTGAAGGAAGAGGAGCGCATCTGCAAAATACAAGAGGATTTGACTGTTCAACAGCGCAGTTTGATTGAAGCAAAGGGAAAGCAAAGCAGGTAAAAGTGGATTTGGCTGGAGCTGGATTTTCAAAGTTGCAGGATTTAGAGAAGGAGAAAGATCATCCCAAGAATTTGATTGGCTCTGTAATCTCTTTTAATAATGTTTAGTTAGTCATTATTATTGTTATTATTTTTTTATCATGTTTACATTTCCAGCCTTCAATCCATTTTATGTTATACTATTTATGCTATCGTAATAAACCCTAATTATCTTTTCCTTTTTTCTCTTTTCGTTTCTCTCTCGCCCTTTTTTTTCTTTCAGTTTCCTTCCCCCCATTTAAAATAATAAAAATCAGAAATAATTACACAATAACAAAGAGTAATTAATAAATAATTCTCACTAAAATGTCACATGATTAATTGATACACCACATGAATTTTTTTTAACATACAGTGGAAAAGGGAATATTTTTTAGGGTTGCACCGAGTTGAAACTCGGCTGCCTACGCTCCCCCTTTTTAAGGGATCAAGCCTTTCGTAGTTCAATAAGACTCAACTGTCCATAAATTTCAAGCAAAGAATTTCTTTACAAATTTATCATGGACACAGGCATACACAATTTGTCCATCATAATTTGAGAGCTCATATGCCCCCTTGGGGAAGACCTTAGTAACTACATAGGGACCTTCCCATTTAAACTCAAATTTTCCTTGTGTCTTTCGATTGATGACAGTTGGCCTCCTTATTATCAGAGCCAAGTCACCAACATCAAATGAGCAGAATTTGACCCGCTTGTTAAATGCCCCAACCATTTGAGCTTGGTAAATTTCAAGACTTTCCTGAGCCATTAGTCGATGCTCATCTAATGCTTCAAGTTTGGCTAATCGTACTTGAACATTCTCATTTAGATTGGTGAATTCCATAGACACTCTTAGGAAAGGCAATTGCACTTCAATGGGTAGCACATCTTCTGAACCAAAAACCAAGTTATAGGGCGTGCAACCAGTTGTTGATCGAACTGTTGCTCGATAAGCCCATAAGGTTTCAGATAATCGCTCGTGCCAGTCCCACCTTGATGTTGAGACCATTTTCTTTAGGATCTTACAAAGCACTTTATTAAGTGCTTTGGCTTGACCATTCAACAATGGATTATAACTCGACAAAAAGCTATGTCTGAACTTGTATTTCTCTGCAAGCCTTATCATCATTGGATTTTAACAGTAGAGGGCATTATCCAAAATGATCTTATATGGGATTCCATATCTGTAAATACGATGGGTCCTAATGAAATCAGCCACATGTTTTACCCTCACCTCTCTTAATGGAATGGCCTTTGCCCACTTCGAAAAATAGTCTGTGGCTGCCAGAATAAACGCATGGCCACGAGAGGAGGATGGCTTGAAAGGTCCTATCACATCGAGCCCCCATGCATAGAAGGGCCACGATAATATGCTTAGATGGAGTAATTGGGGTGGCTGGTGGATGAAATCTCCATGTATTTGACAAGCTTGGCATGCTTTTGCAACCTTTATAGCGTCTTGAACTATAGTTGGCCAATAATAGCCCAAACATTTGATTTGGTTAGCAAGTTTTGGACCTTCCTGATGAGCACCACATACCCCCGCACGAACTTTATTTAGGAAGTAAGTCGCTTCCTCTCTTCACAAGCATCTAAGTGACACCCCCTCAAAAGCTTTCTGATATAAGGTGTCATTTTTAAGTGTAAACCTTAGTACTCGTCGTTTTACATCTACCCTGTTCTTTGGATCAGTGGGTAAAATACTATATTGTATGTACTTAATAAGAGGTTGCCTCCAGTCTGTCTCTTCTTCGACCTCAAAAACGGTGGCCACATTTGTTTCTTCTATTTCATCAAAACGATCCAAGGCTGAGGCCAACAAATGATGTTACCCAATTGTTATTTGAATTTCTCTTTCATTAGGGATTGTTAGTGAAGCAGCCAACTTTGCTAAGGCGTTTGCTTTATCATTTTCAGACCTTGGCACGTACTTAACCTCTATTTGAAGGAATTGGACCATGAGGTTCTTTATCCTTTGATAAAGAGGCACTAACTTAGCATTTCTTATTTCTTACTGGCCATTTATTTGTTGGATAATTAGTTGGGAATCACCGAACACTTCTACCTGGTCAATACGCATTTTAATGGCCAACTCAAGGCCGATGATGAGTGCCTCATATTCAACCACATTACTTGAACACGTCTCGAGCAAAGAAAATGAGTAAGGGATAAGTCCTCCTAATGGCATGACAAATACAATCCCTACCCTAACTCCCCTATTCCTTATTGCCCATCAAAGTATAACTGCCACAATTTTGTCTCAACAAGCATAACTCCTTCATCAGGTGGATCTTCTGGTATCTCCTCATTATCTGGGCTTGGATGTGCTGCCAGGAAATCGGCTATAGCTTGTTCCTTTACTGCTTTTTGAGGCACGAACTTGATGTCAAAGGGCCAAAAGCATAACCCATTTAGCCAATTTTCCTAATAGTAAGGGGTTACATAATATATATCTCAATGAGTCTGCCTTTGAGATTACAGTGCTATGATGAGACAGAAGGTAATGCCTTAACTTTTGAACGGCAAACACTAAGGCCAGATAAATTTTCTGCATAGAGGAATAATTTACTTCTGCACCTACTATTGTTCGGCTGATATAGTATAGGGCATTTTCTTTCCCTTTATCATTGCATTGGGCCAACATGGCCCCCAAAGATTATTCAATGGCTACTGTGTTTAAGATTAGGGGTCTTCTCTGTATTGGAGCCATTAGAACAGGCGGTCTTATGAGGTATTACTTGATGCTTTCAAAAGCATTTTGACATGCCTAATCCAAAATGAAAGGTGTGTCCTTTTTTAGGAGTCCTATGAAAGGTTGACACCTTCCTGAAAAATTTGAGACGAACCGTCGTATGTAAGCTAACCTTCCTTGTAAGCCCCACAGTTCTCTTAAGTTTCTTGGAGAGGGTATTTGGATTATGGCTTTGACTTTGTCATGGTCAATCTTAATCCCTTCTTTCTGAACTCCAAAGCCGAGGAACTTCCCCGAAGTAACTCCGAATGCACATTTCAAGGGATTTATTTTGAGTTGATCCATGCATAGCTTCTCAAAGACCTTTCTTAGGTCATGTGGATGATTTCCTCTGTTTTTGGTTTTTACAACTAAGTCATCAACATGTAATTCAACTACGATGTGGAGAAAGTCATGAAAAATAATTGTCATGGCTCTCTGGTAAGTGGGCCCAACATTTTTCAAACCAAATGGCATTACCGTGTAACAGCATATACCTTATGGTGTCTGAAAAGTAGTTAGCTCTTCATCTTCAGGGTGCATTTTCATTTGATTATACCCCGAGAAACCATCCATAAAGGATAAGTCACTAAACCCTATAGTGGCATCCACAAGAAGCTCGGTGATTGGTCGTGAAAAATCATCCTTGGGGCATGCATTATTTAAGTCCCTGAACTCTACACATATCCAGAGTTGGCCACTCTTTTTTCGAATAGGGAGTATGTTAGCCAACCAAGTTGAATATTGAACTTCACAAATGAAGTTAGCCTTTATGAGCTTATCCACTTCAGCATTTATTTGGATCGTTAATTCAGGACGAAAATGCTGCTGAGGTTGCTTTATTGGCTTTACACCTTTAGAAATGGCCAACTTATATATAGTGACATTTGGATCCAAACCTGGCATGTCTTGATGTCCCCAAGCAAATACATCTTTGAATTCTTGAAGGATTTGTTCGTACTGTGCCATTTCTTCACCATTCAATATGGCACTCACAAAAATTGGCCTGGGGTCATTAGTTGTTCCTGAGTTTATCTCCTATAGCTCATCAATTGTGGCTTGACCACCGTCTTTCCATTCTGGTGGTGTAGCCTGAACACCCTCGATAAAATCCTAATAGGGCTCTTGTTCTATAGGAATTGAGTGGTCTTTTAGGCATTCAGGCCAATCATCCTGAACTTGAACTTCACCACATATTTTCGAGTTTATCGTGGCAACCCTTTGATGTTTGGGAGATTTATGACAAGGAAGTTCAAAAAATTGAGCATCATCGTCGTCTTGGATAGAAACAACATTACCTTCGTCTGCTCACTCGACTTCATTTCGTTCACGAACCTAAACAAAGCTTCTAGGCTGCCGTCTTTTCTTTTTCAACTTTCACTTCCTCTGCTTTCTGACTCGGATGTTCTTTATTGGGCTCATTGACTTTCCTAAGCCTTTGAAAAACTGAGACTCGAGGTTGGACCTGTTTGTCATGGGAGAGAAACTCTTGTTGTTAGGGTGTGAAAACTAAGTCATTTATTACATAGGCTTTGAGAACTCCCCCATCATATGATACATGAAGATTTTCAGTTGTATCTCTTTGAAACGATCCTTTTAGGACTCTACCTTCATGAGAGATGTTCACTTGCTCGTTAATTACAACAAATCTTCTTTTATTGCCCTTTCCCCACCTACTTTGAGATGATGACCTCCTGAAGGGGGAGCATCTGAAGTAGACGCTCCTATTAGGGGATTTGAAGAGCTTCCTCTTAATACCACTCTTTTGTTGATGAGTGACGTTCTTAAGACCAAGTTTTCTGCGAGCACTGACTGATCAATTCTCCTGAGGGAAAAAGTATAACTTGTGACAAGAGAGTTCACAATTTCCCTCATTGGTGTTAATGCCTTTTAGCTAACCTTTCTTCTGTCCATAGGTTTATATTTGAACAACACCTTTGATTACGTGGATTGAGGCTTCTTCGCTTCATGAGCGTAGCTATTGACAACACGTATGACCTTTTGAGGCAAAGTAGGAGCCTAAGGCTTTTCTTCCTGGCGCCCCCCCATCTGGGTTTAAGGGCACTTGGTAGATTCCAAAGTCTGCTGACTTATAGAACTTAGCATCTGCATAATTAATGTCTTCTCCATGAAAAGGATCTGCATCCCCTTGAATCATCTTTCATTGTCATGCTCATCGGTGTATTTCAAACATTAGTGAAGAGTTGAGGCAATAGCCTTGCTAGTATGGAGCCAAGGCTGACCAAGTAAGGCACTATATGAAGGATCAGCATCTATCACATGAAAGAGAGCATCTGTGTAGAGGTCACCCAACTCAACTTTTAAAGCAACTGTGCCTAAGGCTTTTTGCCCCACTTGATTAAATCCCTGTATTGTGAGCAAATTCGGGGACAATTGATTGGGTGTTATCCCTATTGCTCTCAATACTCTTAATGGAAGAAGGTTGACTGGGGAACCATAATCGAGTAGGATCCGATTTACTCTTTTATCCCCGATAATAAAGGCAATATATGAAGGCCTATTATGATTCATAGAACCTAATTGCATGTCCTCTTCAGTTAATATTATGTAAGTCATGCATGCAACGCACTGGTTTAAAGGAGAGGATAATACCTTATCCACCTCAATAGGGTCGACTTGATCCTTATAGTCATCGGGGTCCATTAATGCCTGAATAAGTGCCCTTCTTAGCTCCTTCAACATTTGTAGAGCATCATAGACACTTAGGCATGTTGGGATTCGCTTGACATGGGAGATGATATCATAACGGACCCTTTCTTTATGAGGTGCTTAATGAACTTGAAAAGGGACCAAGATGGGGAGATCCTTTTTAGGGTCTTTAGTCAACTCCTTGTCTCTAGTGACACTTATACTATTTGAGCTTCATGAGAGTGCTTCTTTTCCATTATGATCCTTAGCATTCTCCGATGTTGGCAATTCCTTTAGTGTCATTCCTTTCTCCTTCTCTTTTTTTGCTGGTTCAGGCGGTTGGAGTTAATGAGCAGACCGAAGAGTTACTTGATCTACTTCTTGAGTGGTATTTGTGGGACTGACGTTCATTTCTTCGCACTCATCTGCCCATGAAACCATGTAACATTGAGCCACTTCTCCTTCTGCAGGATCATCATCTGAAGAGTCATTGCAGAAGAACCCCTTAGGAATGTAGTCATGTAAAGTGAAGGGGGGCTTGACTAACAGTACATGCTCTTCTTCAGAACTTATCTCCAGTTTCTTTTTGGCCTTTGACTTCTTCTTTTGGTTTTTCTTGTTTTTCTCTTATGGCGGCTTCTGCC
This sequence comes from Carnegiea gigantea, assembly GCA_029747015.1. Taxonomy (NCBI): domain Eukaryota; kingdom Viridiplantae; phylum Streptophyta; class Magnoliopsida; order Caryophyllales; family Cactaceae; genus Carnegiea; species Carnegiea gigantea. The sequence continues at coordinate 129,172 of JAKOGI010002187.1, forward strand.
CTCACATTTTATCTTCCGGGTACTAAGAAGCTCGAGCCACTCCCTGCTGAAATGATCTTCTGCTGAAGTAGGTTTGCCACCTAAAGCCATCATCATCATCATCATCATCATCTGATGTTGCCCATGCTTTTAGACTTGGGTCTAGGTAGAAATCATATAAGGTAGGTGGCCCCCGGTGAAGGACGACGTATATCTGGATAGGCCTATTCTATTGCTACATCATCGTCGATAATAAATTTGATGGGGACCGCATGAGGTGGTAATAACACTGTTAGGATCCCTTCATTAATTTCTAAGGGCGACGGGTAAGATTCATCCTTCTGCTCAACCGTTGAAGTTGCATTTGATGATGTGGTGGGCCCTTTAGGTGTAGCTCCTTCTATCTCGATTTCTCCCCTCCTGATCATGTCTTCAACTATGTCTTTGAAGACATAATAATCCTTTATAGGATGACTAATGATCCTGTGATATGGGTAATACTTAGTATCATTTGTTTTGTTGACTTCAGCAGGCCACTTTAGCTCTGGGAAAGAGATGGCTTTTGCTGCCATAAGCTCATCAAATATCCCTTGAACATCATCATCATTAAAGGGATACTTCTCTTCCTTTCTTTCTTGAAGGGTGAGTCATTGCCCTTCTTCCTTTTGCTTGATATCTTTGTTGGCATTTCCACCATTGGTTAGCCTTGAGTTTGTTTTGATGAAGGTGGCCATTGACTCTCCCTTCTTGGTTGGCCTTTCGATTTCTTCCCTCTTTGGTTGTGTAGTTTTCTGATAAGCAAGTTATCTTTCTACATTGCTTGCCTTAGACACGAGGGCATTAATGTTTTGAGGCTCAACAGTCTCCACGTATGTAGCAATTTGTAGGTCTAAATTGTTAGCACACATTTGAACTACTGATTGCTTGCTTAGCTTTCTAGGCATTGCAAGCTTAGGCTCCTTCACTTTGTGTAAAGTCGTTCACATTCTCATTTGGCCTTTGGCGTGTATCAGCAGGTCTATTATGGAGACCTTCATTTTTGAGCTCATAAATTAAGCCAAGAATGCCCTTTGAAGGTCATCCTAAGTGTGTATTGACCTAGATTCTAGCTGGTTGTGCCATGTAAAGACGGCCCCTTTTAGCAATCGCATGAACTGCCTAATTAATAATACATCATTCAAGGCAGTTTCACAACATGGCAAGTGAAAATGGGCCAAGTGTTCATATGGTGACCCATTTATCCCGTCAAATTTTTTAAAGTTGGCTTTTGATAATGTTTCGGGAACGGAATCGAGTCATAATGACTTGGATATGGGTTCTTATACCCCAACACTTTGGGTTTCATGGTTGCTTTGTGATCTTTGATCCCTTGGGCTGTCAAGTCCTTGATATTTTGCATAGTGATAACTGTGTTGCTACTGTCAGCCTCATTGCTTTTTTTCTTGCTCTCCATTTTCAAGGCGAGTAGCAACATTAGCAATTTTAGCCTCATTTTCTGCAAGCCTCCTTTGCAGCTCTTGCATTTGTTCCTTAAGGGTTGAAGTGATGGTGACTAAGACCAACATGTTGTCGACTTGATCATCCTGGCTAATTTGAGCTTGTGGGATAAAAGTCGATAACTCCTCTTCATAGAAAAGAGTTATGAGATCATAAAAGACAGGACTTGTAACCTCATCTTGTTCTTTAGGTTGGTCCCTACCTTGGCTGAGTGTGGTGATACAAGATTGCAAAGTCACCTCAGCATATGTTAAGGCTTTAGCCCTTGATCTTGTAATCGGGCCACTACAAACCTATGATCCAACCCTTTCTGAGGTCAGGTCACTTTGGCTTTGTGATCTGGAAGGCAATATCATCCTGTCTTTGGTAGGGACTAGAGGAGGAGTAGCCTCCCCGACCTGTAGGGTCCTGGGAACCATAGTAGGGGCGGTTGAGGCCGAGGGTTTAACGAATTTAACCTTCAGAGCTTTAGGTGTTGTTACCTCCTCTGAGTAGGAGGTCATCATCACCTCAGCCACGGGAATATTAATGTGCATAATCCTTATGAAGATCTGCCTCGTTGAGCGAACTTGAGTAGCCTTTTTGACTACTGAGATTCCTTCCCCAAATGGCTTATTGGGGTTCTTTGAGGTTAGGGGTTTTTTACTGGGCTTTGCCCCTTTTTTGATGCATGCAGGAACCTAAACCTACCTTGGGGCTAAGGTGGGGACCCGAGCTTACCTCAGGGTTAGGTTAGGAACCCGAGCCTACCTTGGTAGGGTTGTGGCTCAGTTTGCTGATGCCTCCCACATTAGGGTTCCCCTTTAAGTTGGAATAGGCCTATAGCGAGGAACTGGCACTAGGTTGTGCAGCATAGCCATTGACGGGCATGCTATGAAGGATGGCCATTGTTGAAAAGCCCTCCTTAAAGTTGTTTTGGCTAGCTCCAAGGCTGGTGACGGAGTTAGCTTGGCTGCGCTAGACTTAGCACGGCGCTTGTCGCTTCTGTGATTATTGTGCTTCACGTTCTTGACCGCTTTCTTGGTTAGCGATCTGTCGGTCATAGGGGTAGGCCTGCTTGACCTTTCGAGGCTCCGTACAGGTTTTATTGAATTTCACAATGAAAATTCAGCATGGATGGATCGTGGGCCCATTGTGAGGACCATCTGGACATTTTTCCTTGCCGTAAGCATCCCATGCTCAACCATGATGGTGACGGGAAGCTCATTGAAGTTAACGGTTACTTGAGATGCCATCTTTCCTGCAGAAGAGCACACAAAACACAAAACAAACGAAAGACAGAAAATACGGCATATTAGTAAACATAAACAAATCGGAGATGAAAAGGAAAATAGGGTCCTACTGAGCGTGTCGAAAATTATTTGAAAAAACACTTTAGTAAAATAAATAATATGCACAACACAACTTCCGACGTACAAAAATCTACATCAGTTTATTTTGAGTACGATCCTACTTAAGAGGATAAACCTCCTTAATTATATCCCCTTCTAGGGAGACCACCCTTTGATTCCGACTCATTCTGTTTTACTTTTTCTTTCTTTGTTTTGTTTTGCATTAATAGGACTTTATATAATTTGGATCAACAATTATCATATTTTTAATATCGAATCTCCCATATCCAAAACTTAATTGCATCAGATAATGGCTGCATAAGCACCTTCTAAAAAAGGTACTATACATACACATTCTTCATGAGCAGGTTAGGGAACGGGTAATTTTATTTTATTTGAAATTTAGGTTGCACTCACTTTTTACCATGAGCTGCCTACGTACCTCTTTGGTAGATGATCCAACAAACTGTAGTTCTTTCATTTATCTTGACATAATTTGGATTTTATCTTGGTTATGTTAATAATTGTAACATAATTTGATTTATGTTTTGGATTTTATTTATATGGACTAAATTAATAGCTGTAAGTTTGATTTAATTTTGTCGTTTAATCTTTGCCTTTGACAGCTAAAGTTATATACACACACACACACACTCACACACACACACACACACACACACACATATATATGTATCTTTTTAGTCATTTTACGACCATTTTAATTTATCGATTTTGTCCTTCCTAGAATTGGTCCATATATACGTATTTTTTTGACTTGCAGCTACACCTAAAATTTAATTAAGGGCTACCGATGTACTCCAAACAAGATCAAATCGATGCAGCTATGATTAACATTTGACTTATCCATCTGCATACTATATATGTTTTTCATTCGGGAATTTTGTTAAGGTGCATGCAGAAACTTACTTAACCCTCTCTGAGTTTTATTGATCATGTACACCATCAACTCACTTGTTTTATGACTTCGCTGCCTACTAGTTTATCCATACTCGCCAGGCCCTTTACCCCATCTTGTACTCACATCAACTTAGAACCCATCTTTTTGCAAACTAACCTTCATAATGCACGTGGCAAAGTCCACTCAAGATATGCGATAGGATTCCAATGCTGCACCTTTTTTTCATATACACACACAGATATATATATATATATATATATATATATATATACATATATATATATATGCATATATATATATATATATATATATATATATATATATATATATATATATATATATATATATATATATAAAAACATACATATATATATATATATATATATATATATATATATATATATATATATAACACACACACACACACATATATATATATATATATATATATATATATATATATATATATATATATATGTATATACACATGCATATATATACGTATATATGTATATATATACATATATATATACAAATATAAATGCATATATATGT
>JAKOGI010002188.1:0-67500 GCA_029747015.1 Carnegiea gigantea
CCCCCCCCCCCCCCTCGGGGCCCCCCTTCTCTCCCCAAAAAAGGGAAAAAACGACCAGGAAGTAAAATTTTATCCAGTACATTGACAGCAAAAACAGGGGAAGAATCTAATAACAAGGACCAAATCTCACTAAGTTTAAGCAACAACCCAACAGAGATATTCTACAAACCACCTTTACTTGCATGCCGAAACCGTATTATATGAAGTAATGGAGATATCAAAACTTGCAAAACCAAATAATGACCAAAACCCCGAAAACCACAAATTCACCAATCAGTGAAATAAAAGGAACCCTACTCATTTGCAGCTTGAATCAAAGAACCAATTCAGCGAACAGCTTGCATGCATGGCAAGAAACCCATTAATTTATGCAAAACAAACTAGCCAATCGAGCATAGAAATGGAAGTTACCAGTGCAGCGGCAGTGATCGCAGAAGGGGTGTTTGGAGAGACTGACAGTTTCTTCAATGGTATAAAGAGGAACAACAATGCCCCTGCTTTCTTGAACAAGTAAGGTGCACCAAACGGGCATGGAATTGACATGGTAGTCTTCAATCTCGGCACACTCTTGAAGGAAGACCCGAATGTTGTCCCGAAATGGCCCGTTTGGGTTTATTGGGCACCCGGGATCGCAGAAGGTTTGGAAGCTGTAGAGCTTGGGAGCTCTTTTCCTCTTCTTGCACGTCTTTAAGATAGGAAGCGGCATTGTTGACGATATGACCTTACGGATCCCCTGCTTCTGCGCTACACTTGTTGCTTTCTTGATGGGCTGCTCTTCATGGGAGTTACAGAGAGGGGAGAGGGGGAGAGAGAGAGAGAGAGGGAGAGAGAGAGAGGCTTTGTTTCGGTTAGGGGGGACGAGTGAGTTTGTTGCAGAGGAGGGAACAGTTGAGCTTTTACTTTGCAAAAACCAGGAGCCGTTTAGTTTGTTGCTGGAGGTACGAAGTGTTAGTTTTAGGAGCGAACGACTGCAAGACCTCGGAAGAAATCATTGAAGGCTAGTGGTGTCGCTTGGGCTGAGGCCCTTTAGGAATCGGTTTGATAAAAGCAAAATGATAGCTGTGTTGCTATAAGATACTTAAAAAATATTTTATTTTTATTTAAAAGATATATTATTACATATTAAATTGAAAAAAATAGTATGATTAAATGGTGAAAGGATGTCAAAACTAATAAATCGTGTAAAATTGTCCTTTTATACGTAATTTTTTACATTTACTAAATTACACATATAATATGCTTTTGCGAATGAAAGTGATCCGATTATGGTGTCAATTTTTATTTGTTGGCGAAGCCGACGAATGTTAAAGTTTTACAACTAATAACAAGTTGTAATTGTTAAAAATTTGGTGATTTTAAATCATAAAACTCATTAATTTTAGTTAAGACAAGATATTTAAGAGTGTCTTGCAGGAAGACACGTATCATCACCCTAAAAAGAATCATGAGACTATTTTATTATGGGAATATTTACATCTACCTTCTGACTTTTCTCGAAATATATTTTTTTTGGTAGCTTAGATCTTCCTTTTGATTGGAGTTTAGCTACTGTCAAAAAAAGATATAGTTCTGTCATCACAGATTTTATTCATTTACAAGAGTCGAACCAAAGACCGTATTTAAGGGGAACAAGTATCAAACTACTTGGACCAACCTATATTGATTTCTCAAAATAATTTGACGACCTTTACTTCTCAATATTAATTTTAAACCTTCTCTTGCCGTAGAACTGTATATTTCATGACACTGGTATGCTTCCTCGAAATCATTAGTTACTACGTTTTCTGGTGGTTTATATGGACAAGTTTCTAATTGTAATGAGCGAAACCTTAAAAGATACTTACTATATTTTTTCTTTAGCTAAAGCATTCTCCCAATGACTTTGTCTTCGAACAAATGCACATTGAGGAATCCCCTGTCAATTGAGATTTTATATCCGCCTTAAATTTTCTTCTCCAAAAGTTAACTAGACATACAGATAAGAGCAATCAACGGACACACCTAGAAAATAGATTCTCACAATCGATTCCCACCCCCTCCCCCCAAAAATGCTAGGTTGATTCAGCTAGCCTACCACTTCCGCCTCCATTGGCACACAACATGATCTTATATTTGCTTATTTCACAGAGGTCCAACTTGGTGAGGAGCCTGATCTGAATACCAGACACTCTATAATGGAGATGGATGATCGAAGCAATCCACTCTCAGCTTCAAAGAAGTTGAAGGAATAGTGTAACAAACTATTCAGAATTAATAGAACTTCCAGCGATCCACTCTTTGTGTTGTTATTCCAACAAACAAGGAGAATGTCAATTTGATGGAAGAGTTTGGTATTTTTCTCAATCTTAATAAAGCTGCTTGTTGGTTGAAATTATGTCCATATGTGAAAGATAAGAACCATTGTGATTCAATCCTAAAATTAGACTTTTGCATTATTAAATCTCATTTTAGAAGAGTTCGAGGTGGAGTTGTTCATAGAGATCTTCCTTTAGCCTTCAAGTTTGATCTTAACAATGATTAATTGAAAAAGGAATTAAAAGAGGTTGAGGAATTGTGTAAACCAATTTGTGGAACTAATCTCAAATCGAATGACGATGGAGTTAATTGCGCTAATAAGATTGCATCTAGCCCAGTTAGTAGAGTGACATTTGATATGTTGACCTTCGGTGAACTAACTTAACTAAAATTGAAAATAGGATAAAGAGGAGCTCTTGTTAGGTTGTAGAGCAATGCAGAGAGAATATAGTAAAAACTACAAATGGGTGTGGCTCCTAGAGAAGAAGAAATTGAATAATCTCAGTGGAGAAGATTTCTTAAACCCTTGAAGTATAAAGCCTGAATCTATGATCTAGAGTTGAAGATCTTACTTCTAAACGTCAAATGCTAGGTGCAGGGGTCGAGCAGCAGATGAAAATTGTTGAAAGCATTTGTGAAATAAAGAAGGAGGATGATAGTTGAGCTGATTTTGACATCGATTGTGATAAATGCAATATGGATTCTAGTTCAATCTTAATCGTAATGACAAGCGCAAAGGATAAGGGTAGTGTTAATTCTAACATCTCTGGCATTTTCTTCAGTAGGGGATGACAAATTTTGGAGAAAATGTACATTGTGTTTCATGAAGAACCAAGAAAGTGTGGCCCCCAACAACAACCCCCAGTGTAGGTCTGACTTTCGCTGGGTCTGGAGAGATCCAAATATAGGTAACCTTATCTCTACCAGTAATTATGCCCATAGAGAAGCTGATTCCAAGAGACCCACAAAAATCCGATTTTGTAAAAACATTTTATAGAAGAAAGGTTTTGAGAAAATATTTTATGGGGAAAACTAAGGGTAAGTATCAGGGAAGAGTCAAGAAATACGAAAAAATACGAAAAGATCAGGCGGCAGTAACTATGTGACCATAAGTGCAACAAAGCGGAGAGAGATACTCTATCTTAACAACCAGAAGTAGGCAAACAATGTCTCTTCCCAGACGTAAGAACTACCTGCATGCAAACAAAAAATACGAAGAAACCGCAACTAGACTCGTTCTACTACAACCTAGTAACCAACTATGAGGCTACCTCTCAGCAATCTAAGATCTTAATCCTATCCCGCCACAGTCTCCTATCCTGAGCTATGTCCTCCGTTAATCTTATAACTTTCAAGTCCTCTCTAATTAGCTCCTCCAAACTCTTCTTTGGTCGTCTCCTCCCTCTTTTACCTCTTGGGATCTTAATCCTCTCACATCTCCTCACTGGAGCGTCCGCACTCCTTCTTTTCACGTGGCCAAACCATCTGAGTCTTACTTCTCTCAACTTATCTTCGATGAGGGCCACTTTAACTAACTCTCTGATCACTCCATTACTAATTCTATCCATTCTCGTGTAACCACACATCCATCTAATCATCCTCATTTCCAGCTACTACCATTAGCCTTTGAACCTAAGTCTTCTTTATAGGCCAATACTCCGATCTATATAACACAACAGGTCTAACTATCATATGATAAACTTTGCCTTTTAGTCCTATAGGCATTCTCTTATCGCACAGTACACCTGAAGCATTCTTTCACTTTTGCCAGCCCACTTTTATGCGATGGCTAATATCTTCATTAATGTCCCCTTCATGATGAATAATTAAGCCTAAATATTTAAACTTCTCAACCTTTGGTATCTGCATCCCCTCAATGGTGACTTCTCCCCTTGCATCTTCCCTTCCACTAAAACAGCAATGAAGTTATACAGTCTTCGATCTACTAATTCTAAAGCCTCTAAGCTAGAGTGCATGTCTCCACCTCTCTAGTTTTCCATTAATTCCCTCCCTGGTCTCATCAACAAGAATAATGTCATCTGCGAATAATATACACCAGGGTAACTCATCTTGAATTCCTTTTGTAAATTCATCCAAGGCTAGAGTGAAAAGAAAATGACTCAAAGCGGAACCCTGATGCAGGCCCATCTCAATGTAGAAGTCGTTGGTAACCCCTCCTGGCATCCTAACACTCGTCTTACCTCCCTCATACATATCCTTAATAAGTACACTTACTATAACACTACACTTGCTATAGGCTCCAATCATCATATCATATGTATATATATATATATATATATATATATATATATCACTATATAATATATATATATATATCTAATATATGTAATGTATATATATATATATATATTAAAAGTTGAATTGAACTCATCTATAAGCGACACGTAGGATGCCACATAGGATGTCATCTAGGGTACTACTTGGGATAAGAATGCCATATAGAATAGTAACATAAAAGATTTCTATCATGTAATTAAGATGGATGTAGGTTATCAATGTAATTTTAATTCAATTTAATGTTAATTTTTCTCATATGTTGTGACTAATTAGTGATTGAATTTTATCTTTAAAAACTTGAATATAGACCGAAGAAATGATTTAGATGTTACCCAAGAAAAAATTGAAGTGTGTTAGACATTATTCTTGAGGTAAGTATATATTAGACATCTAAATCTAAATATATTTATTTTTAAGTGTATATATCATGAGTTGACACTTGAATGCTGATCGGGCTGCTTATTTCACATACTACAAAGTCTGATTACTTAAGCATGTCACAAAATTGGATTTAGATACTATGAAATGTAGTAAGACCTTAATGTGATTGCGGGTTTCGCGCGCGACTACTTTAAATTGGTACAATATTTAGTCTCTTTTCACATTTCTAACTTACGTTTATGATATTAAAAAAAATGTTTCAATGATTTATTCAATTTATATTTCACTTAAGATTATATTTTGCGCTCAAAAATCACATAGTATAATTAGTTCTTTTAGTAAATTTAAATTTAAATTTAATAGGCAAATTAGTATATAAAAGTAGTTTGTCTACTTCCCTACAATAGACTATAATTGACCTCATAAATTAGAAGTACTCCCTTCCCCCAGAAAACATGAACGTTAAAAGTTTTCCTAAATTCAAATTGCACTAAAATTTCTTCATCTGTTACTAATCTCCATTTCTTCTTTTTTAAATTTTTTTAATTTTTCTTTGTTGGTTTTTTTTTAATAAATAATTATACACAAAAGAGATAAGACTAAGGTAAAGACTTATCTGTCTTTTTGTTACTACTGTCAACAATTTTTTCATGTTTTGTTGATTATGAGAATAATTAATCAAATTTTATTTTTATTAATCATTGGTCAAATAGTAGGAAGTACCATCATCACTATTAAATAATATTAAAGGTGTCATTAAACTATTGAAATAATCTGTAATAGACATATAAAGTAAGTGCATGCATAATGAATATAATTAAACCAATAGAAATATCTAGGGAAAAAAACGCACATTTTGTGATGATTGTTAATTTTAATTGACATGCATGACCATACGAATTTGACATTTGGTTTCACATGTACTAACTTATCTTTTACTAATTTACTCTTATTAGTAAGCTCCCTTATTATTTCATTTGAATGTCCATCTTTAATATTATATAATGTTGCCTAAATTACCTCATCATTTCATTTTAATGCTCACCTTTAATTATTATATTATATATTTTTGAAATTAATTACCTCATTATCTCGATAACTACTCATTTTACTCTAGAGTTTATCTTAATTTGCAATTCTTATAAATAGGAATTTAATTTTGTAATATCTCATCTAAGTTTATTTCGTCATTTGATCAAAAAGAAAATTTGTATCTCCATATAATTCTTAGTTGAGGAAGGATACAAAAATGAGTCATAAGAAGCACTGGTTAGCTAAAACGAAAGAATCTGATTCTTTTCTCCATCAATGTTAGAGTGAAGGTTACAATCCCTAGAATTGTTTTGCACTCATATGAGACCAAGTGGTCATTCGTATTAAAAAGAAGGTAATTTCCTATTCATGTTCACTATGCAATGCTTATAAATACAATTCAATGACCATCACTGAAATGTGTAGGAGTTTACCTTCCAAAATCGGTATTAACTCATAGACAACTGAATTGTAGCATCACGAGTGATTTCACTAGAGGGTTTGAAGTTTATTATTAAACATCACAATGAACTCTATGAACAATATACAAGAAATACTGTTCATAAAAAAGTGTTCAAAAACTTACCAATTATATGTATGCACCTAAAATAATTTCACTACTACAAATTATCCAAAAAAGAAAAACAAATTGACACTATACATCTTTTAGTGTTAGTAAACTCTTACAAAATATTAGTTCTAATTATGCAACGTCTATGACATATTATGATTCTTAGAATTAAATATAATCAAAGATTAAAATAATAACAATTAATAAATTCCTCCAATATTGTACAGGCAACTCAGGTAGATGAAATATACAAGAAGTCCATAATTGAAATACCTCTCTGTAGGCAAGTACACATCAATACAAAAGTATCATCTTATATTTTTTTACTCAATGTATAAGCATGTAAAAAATCATTACATACATTTAACAACACATTGTTGATGACAAGTAGTTAGGAACAAATGAAAAATCAAAACCTAGCTTAATATAATATATGTTACTTTTGCAAGTTACATAATTTGAGAATGGAACTTGACGATTGATGGATAGTGAAGACGACAAATCTAATGTGTTATTGAATATTTTATATTAGAACTACTTTTCACACATCACATTTCACATTATCATATGATGCATTTCTTAAAACAAAGTCCAGTTTTAAGAAATACAACATTAAATTACTGAAAATACTATGGTTTTTTGTTCTTTGCTTCTTCGCTCACACCGTCAATATGGTTATTTTACAAAATCATTTTAAACTTAAAAAATCACGCAACGTCAAACCACATAATATCTTAAAACCAAAAAAAAAAACCTAAAAACTTCTTGACTAACAAGATTAAAAAAGATACACTGCACATCAAAAATTTAAATACATATAATTAAGGTGATTTCATATGAAATAAAGTCATAAAAATATGTTACATTCAAATATATAGAACTCAATATAGTATAGCACCACCAAGAAGATATACAACAAGATACCGATACTTATCAATCGAGAAGTGATAGCTATTGTGCAATGCACGGGTAAAAAGCTAGTATATATTAAAAGGTGGAGTGAACTCATGTATGAGCGATATGTGGGATGCCACATAGGATGCCATCTAGGGTGCCACTTGGGATAAGAATGCCATATAGGATAGCAACATAAAAGACTTCTATCATATCATTAAGATGGATGTAGGTTATCAACGTAATCTTAATTGAATTTAATGTTAACTTTTCTTATATGTTATGACTAATTAGTAATTGAATTTTGTCTTAAAAAACTTAAATATAAACTAAAGAAATGATTTAGATGTGATCCGAGAAAAAAATTGAAGTGTGTTATACATTATTCTTGAGGTAAGTATATATTGGACATCTAAATCTAAATATATTTATTTTTATATATTTATTTTTAAGTGTATATATCATGAGTTGACACTTGAATGCTAATCGGACTATTTATTTTTTATACTGCAAAGCTTGATTACTTAAGCATGTCACATAATTGGTATGGAATACAGTAAGATCTTAATGTGATTGTGGATTTCACTTACGACTACTTTAAGTTGGTACAATATATAATTTCTTTTCACATTTGTAACTTATGTTTATGATATAAAAAAAATGTTTCAGTGATTTGTTCAATTTATATTTCACTTGAGATTATATTTTGCTCTCAAAAATCACATAGTATAATAATTTCTTTTAGCAAATTTGAATTTAAATTTAATAGGCAAATTAATATATAAAAGTAATTTGTCTACATTTCTACAATAGACTATAATTGACTTCATAAATTAGTAGTACTCCCTCTCTACCCCCGAGTTAAAAGTTTTCCTAAATTCAAATTATACTAAAATTTCTTCATCTGTTACTAATCTCCCTTTCTTCTTTTTTTAAATTTTTAATTTTTCTTTGTTGGTTTTTTAAATAAATAATTATACACTAAAGAGATAAGATTAAGGTCAAAGATTTATATGTCTTTTTGTTACTACGGTCAACAATTTTTTCATATTTTGTTGATCATGAGAATAATTAATCAAATTTTATTTTTATTTAAATCATGGGTCAAATAGTAGGAAGACCATCATCACTATTAAATAATATTAAAGGTGTCATTAAACTATTGAAATAATCTACAATTGACATATGAAGTAAGTGTATGTGTAATGAATATAATTAAACTAATAGGAATCTCTAGGGGGGAAAAAGCGCACATTTTGTGATGATTATTAGTTTTAGTTGGCATGCATGACCCTACGAATTTGACATTTGGTCTCACATGTGCTAATTAATCTTTTGCTAATTTACTCTTATTAGTAAATTATCTTATTATTTCATTTGAATGTCCATCTTTAATATTATATAACCTTTCCTAGGTTACCTCGTTATTTCATTTTAATGCTCACCCTTAATTATTATATTATATATTATTTTTGAAATTAATTACCTCATTATCTCCACAACTACTCATTTTACTCTAGAGTTTATCTTAATTTATAATTCCTATAAATAGGGACTTAATTTTGTAGTATTTCATCTAAGTTTGTGTCATCATTTGATCAAAAAGAAAATTTGTATCCCCATATAACTCTTAGTTTAGAAGGATACAAAAATGAGTCCTAACAAGTGTTGGTTGGCTAAAATAGAAGAATCTGATTCTTTTCTCAATCAATGTTAGAATGAAGGTTACAATCCCTATTGTTTTACACTCATTTGAGATAAAGTGATCATTCGTATTAAAAAGAAGGCAATTTCCTATTCATGTTCGCTATGCAATGATTATAAATACAAGTCGAGGACCATCACTGAAATGTATAGGAGTTTACCTTCCAAAATCGATATTAACTCACGGACAACTGAATTGTAACATCATGGTAACTTCATCAGAGGGTTTGAAGTTTATCATCAAACATCACAATGAACACTATGAAGGATACACAAGAAACACTGTTTACAAAGAGGTGTTCAACAACTTACCAATGGTATGTATGCACCTAAAATAACTTCACTATTACAAATTACCCGAGAAAAAACAAATTAGCACTATACATCTTTTAGTGTTAGTAAACTCCTACAAAATATTAATTCTAATTATGCAATGACCATGACATATTATGACTCTTAAAATTAAACATAATCAAAGATTAAAATAATAACAAATAATAAAGTCCTTCAATATTGTGCAGGCAACTCCTGGTAGATGAAATATACAAGAACTCCATAATTGAAATACCTCTCGGTAGGCAAGTACAAATCAATACAAAAGTATTATCTTATTTTTTTACTTAATGTATAAACATGTAAAAAATCATTACATACATTTAACAACACATTGTTGATGACAAGTAGTTAGGAACAAATGAAAAATCAAAACCTAACTTAATATAATATATGTTACTTTTGTAGGTCATATAATTTAAGAACGGAACTTGGCGACTGATAGACAGCGAAGACGACAAATCTAATGTGTTATTAAATATTTCATATTAGAACTACTTTTCACACATCACATTTCATATTACCATATGATGCATTTCTTAAAATAAAGTCCAAGTTTAAGAAATACATCATTAAATTATTGAAAATACTATGATTTTTCGTTCTTTGCTCCTTTGCTCCCACTGTGAATATGGTTATTTCACAAAATCATTTTATACTTAAAAAAATCATGTAGCATCAAATCATATAATATCTTAAAACAAAAAAAAAATTAATAAAAAACTTCTTGACTAATAGGATTAGAAAAGATAAATTGCACATCAAAAATTCAAATATATATAATTAAGGTGACTTTATATGAAATAAAGTCATAAAAATGTTCTACAATCAAGTACATAGAACTCAGTATGGTACAGCAACAGCAACAACATATACAACAAGATACCGATACTTATCAACCGAGAATTGATAGCCATCATGCAACGCACAGTTAAATAACTAGTATATATTAAAAGTTAGGTTGAACTCATGCATGAGCGACATGTAGAATGCCACATAGGATGCCATCTAGGGTGTCACATGGGATAGGAATGCCATGTAGGATAGCAACATAAAAGACTTCTATCATGTAAATGCCATGTAGGACAGCAACATGAAAAACTTCTATCATGTAATTAAGATGATGCAGGTTATCGATATAATTTTAATTAAATTTATTGTTAACTTTTCTCATGTATTATAACTAACTAGTAATTGAATTTTGTCTTATAAAATTTAAATATAGACAAAAGAAATGATTTAGATGTTACCCAAGAAAAAAATTAAAGTGTGCTAGACATTATTCTTGAGGCAAATATATATTGGACAGCTAAATCTTAATATATTTATTTTTACATATTTATTTTTGACTGAATAGTTCATGAGTTTATACTTGAATGCTAATTGGGCTACTTATTTCATATATTGTAAAGTTTGATTATTTAAGCATGTCACATAATTGGATTTAAATAATATAAAACACAGTAGACCTTAATGTGATTGTGGGTTTTACTTACAACTACTTTAAGTTGGTACAATACTTAGTTTCTTTTCACATTTGTAACTTACATTCATGATTTTAAAAAAAAAGTTTCAGGATATATTCCATTTATATTTCACTTGAGATTATATTTTGCGCCCAAAAATTACATAGTACAATTAGTTCTTTTAGCGAATTTAAATTCAAATTTAATAGGTAAATTAACATATAAGAGTAGTTTGTCTACATTCCCATAATAGACCATAACTGATTTCATAAATTAGTAGTACTCCCCTTCCCCTCCCGCTCCCCAAAAAAAAGAACTTAAAAGTTTTTCTAAATTCAAATTGTAGTAAAATTTCTTCATCTACTACTAATCTCTCTTTCTTCTTTTTTTTTCAGTTTTTTTCATTTTTCTTTGTTGGCTTTTTTTAATATAAATAACTATACACCAAAGAGATAAGATTAAGATCAAAGACTTATCTATCTTTTTCTTACTACTGTCAACAATTTTCCCATGCTTTGTTGATCATGAGAATAATTAATCAAATTTTATTTTTATTCAAATCATGCGTCAAATAATAGAAAGGACCATCATCACTATTAAATAATGTTAAAGGTGCCGTTATATTATTGGAATAATTTGCAATAGACATATGATGTAAGTGCATACATAATAAATACAATTAAACTAATAGGAATCTCTATGGAAAAAAAATGAAACTTTTGTGATAGTTATTAGTTTTAGTTGGCATGCATGACCCTATTAATTTGACATTTGGTCTCACATGTGCTAACTGATCTTTTGCTAGTTTATTCTTATTGGTAAATTACCTTATTATTTCATTTGAATATTCATCTTTAATATTATATGACATTTGCTAAATTACCTCATTGTTTCATTTTAATGCTCACGTTTAATTTATCTTATATATTATTTTCTAAAATTAATTACCTCATTATCCCGACAATTACTTATTTTACTCTAGAGTTTATCTTAATTTACAATTAGTATAAATAGGGACTTAGTTTTGTAGTATCTCTTCTAAGTTTGTATCATTATTTGATCAAAAAGAAAATTTGTGTCCCCATATAATTCTTACTTGTAGAAGGATACAAAATGCATTCTAACAACCATTGGTTGGCTAAAACGAAAGAATCTTATTCTTTTCTCAATCAACGTCAGAATGAAAGTTACAATCCTTAGAATTGTTTTGCGCTCATCTGAGACAAAGTGGTCATTTCTCTTAAAAAGAAGGAAATTTACTATTCATGTTCGCTATGCAATGTCTATAAATAAAAGTAAAGGACAATCACTAAAATATATAGAAATTTACTTTCCAAATTAGTATTAAGTCATGGACAACTGAAGTGCAGCATTACAGGTGACTTCATCAGAGGGTTTGAAGTTTATCATTAAATATGACAACAAACACTATGAATGACACACAAGAAACACTGTCTATAAAGAAGTGCTCAATAACTTACCAATGGTATATATGCACTCAAAATAACTTCACTACTATAAATTACCCTAAAAAACAAATTGGCACTATACATCTTTTAGTGTTAGTAAACTCCTATAAAAATGTTAGTTCTAATTATGTAAAGACCATGATATATTATGATTCTTAGAATTAAATATAATTGAAGATTAAAATAATAACAATTAATAATTCCTCCAATATTGTGCAGGCAATTTCAAGCAGATGAAATATAGAAGAAGTTCACAATTGAAATACCTCTCTGTAGATAAGTACAAATCAATACAAAAATATTACCTTATATTTTTTAATAAATGTATAAACATGTAAAAAATTATTACATACATTTAACAACACATCATTGATGATAAGTAGTTGGGAACAAATGAAAAATCAAAACCTAATTTAGGTAGTGTTTGGTTTAGGGAAAAATGATTTTCTTGGAAAATAGTCTTTCAGTTTTCAATTGTTTGGCACAATAAAGGATGGAAAACTATTTTCCATGGAAAATAATTTTTCCCCAATAGAGGAAAATGATTTCCTTTTTGAGAACATAGGAAGTTAATTTTCTTCCTTCAACTTTGTGATGACATGGTCAACTAAAATTTAGGTGCAAAATTTGATTTTAAAGTTTGGATCAAAATTTAACTATCCGATAAAAAATATTAAAATAAACTCAAATCTAAATTTTCAACTCAAATTTCTTTCATTTGATCGACATTTATCTCCACCACGACAACTTGATCGAGTTTTTTTGCAACTAAAACAATTCAGTCGACTCGCCACTAAAACATTTTCAATGGTTTGGATTGAAACTTGATCATCAGACAGAAAATATTAAAACAAGCTCAAATTCAGATTTTGAGCTTAATATTCTTTTATTTAGCCAATATTTTTTTTTCCACAACGGCAATTTAATTAATATTTTTTATCCCTTAAATAGTGCAACTAATATTTTTCACCACTAGAACAATTTCAATAGTCTGGATTTAAACTTGATCATCTGATAGAAAATATTCAAATAAGATTAAATCCAGATTTTGAGCATGACATTTTTTCATCTAGTCAGCATTTTTATCCGCCGTAATAATTCAATCGATATTTTTCACCACTTAAACAATTCAGTTGATGTTTTTAATCACTAGAATAATTAAATGGTTTAAATTAAAACTTGATTATCCAAGAGGAAGTAGTGAAAAAAAAAAAATCAAATAAGAATTTTAAGCTCAAGATTCCTTCGTTTGGTCAACATTTATCTTAACTATAACCATTCAGTCAGTATTTTTTATCATTTAAATAATTCAGTTGACGTTTTTCTCTTTTTCATAGGAAATGATCTATCTTGTACCAAACAACGGAAACTGTGACATGAAAATCAATTTTCCTTCGAAAAATATTTTTCGCAGAAAATGATTTTCCGGGAAAACCAATTTCCTTCCAACTAAACACTACCTTAGTATAATATATGTTACTTTTGCAGGTTACTTAATATGAAAACGAAAGTTGGTGACTAATAGACAGCGAAGATGACAAATATGATGTGTTATTGAACATTTCATATCAGAATTACTTTTCACACGTTACATTTCACATTACCATATGATGTATTTTTAAAAATAAAGTCCAAGTTTAAGAAAGACAATATTAAATTACTGAAAATACTATAGTTTTCTTTTGCTCATTTGCTCCCACCATTAATATGGTTATTTCATAAAATCATTTTAAACTTAAAAAAATCACGTAGTGTCAAATGACATAATATCTTAAAACAAAAAATAATAATAATAACTTCTTGACTAATGAGATTAAAAAAGATAGACTGCACATGAAACATTCAAGTACATATAATTCAGGTGGCTTCATATGAAATAAAGTCAGAAAAAAAGTGCTATTATCAAGTCCATAGAACTCAATATCGTATAGCAGCACCAACAACATATGCAACAAGATAATGATACTCATAAGCTGAGAAGTGATAGCCATCGTGCAACGCACAGGTAACAAACTAGTGAAGGAAAATTATCGAATTCTCCAATAAACACTCAATGTATTGCATAATTATGCATGTTGGAAAAATTAGTGAATCAAATGTTACAAAATCTATCTTATTTAAGGCGAATAAGATGATTTGCAATTTATGATGATACAAGCTCCATCAATATGGTTGATTCAAGTGTTCGATAAAAGCAGTAAGTATGTGGTGATACAACCTAATGTGTTTCATCTCTCTGTTGAGCCTCAAAGGACCTTGATGCATGAGCATCAAAGCCGAGTCTAGATTATAATTTTGAAACAAGTAGGTTTAGGCCTTAAAGCTCCAAAAGCCCAAACTGGCTTCCTTAAACCTAAATTAGGGTTACTTATAGGTTCATTTTTTAGGTTCTTTTCCATAACACAAGAGGTGTGCTTAGGAAGCTTAAATTGATAATTTCAGCCCATCTGGTTCTATTTGGCCCAAGTGTTAACAAACAAAAGAGGAGCATCAAAATGAAGGAAATATTATATTGACCAAAGTCAACTAGTCAAGTGGTCAACCTTGGTCAATCTGGGCCAAACAAGCCTCAATCAAGAAGTCAAAATTGGTCAATTATGGTAAAATTAGGTCAAATTTTGGTCAACAATCAAGGCCAAGGTCTAATTATCAATCTCAGAGGCGAAAAAGAATTTTGGGCACCTTATCAACAGCCTAGAAGCTTATAATCTGAAAACCCATGTGCTTAATTGTTGTTAGAATACTATTGGCTAGATATAGTGCTTGAACTCCATTGAGCCACACTACTCCATGTAGTTTCATAATTTGAATTGATTTATTTTTGTATATAAGGGAAAAAATTATGAAGTTTATGACTAAAAAAGCCTCATTGAATTGACTTCTAACTAGACTTTAGACTTAGTATGATGATTAATTAAATTGAAGCTATGAAGCTTTCTCTTCCAAATCTCTCTATCTTTATTCCATATTTTCGATGGTGACTTTGGATATTATCTTCAAATCTAATCTAAGTGATTTATTCGTTAGAGATTAGTCGGATGATAATTTACTCTAAGACATAGATCATCCTTTATATTAGACATGTCCCCTTATTTTCATATTTTTCAACAAAAAATTTCCAAAAATTCACAAAATATATTTTTTTCCTTTATTCTTGCTTTCCTTCATTATGTTGGAAGTTTTGATCTTTGATAGCTAGGGTCCATTAGCTAGAGCCGGAGAAACCAACCTAGAAGGTGGTGCTTTGGATTATTTAATTCTAACTCTTTTAATTGGTGTAGATAGATGATAATCAAGGCAACATGCTCAAGCATTGGATCCATAATGATGCTTCCCAAGCACCTCCAATGCATTTAATGAGACCCAGTTTAGAAGAAGGAAGTTAGAAGTATGAAACATAGACGTTAAATGGTTGATCGCTAAACAACGAATAACCTTTAATGTCGAAGATAACATTTGCTCCAGTTAGACTTCTCTTCATATTATTAGGGTCTCTATAGCATTGTTAGTGGATGTTGTTTACTTATATCCCTGTCCTATAGGCATCATTTTTACTTGTTTTGCTATTATATTTATTTTATTACTCTCATGAAAAAAAAATCTGCTCGTATCTTTGTTACTCTTTCTCTCTGTCATTGTCTCTCTATCTTAGATTATTATCTCTCTATGGCTAATAACTCTTTTATATCCTCTTAATTGACGATGCCTATAGGTGAGAGAAGGGGAGATAAAATCTAAATCTTAGGAACAAAATATGTTAAGTGAAATATGGATAAGTCTTCAAGCCATGGGACATTTAAAAGTAGATTTTCTTGCACTAAATGTGTGTTGTGATGTGAAATATTTAATCACAAGGTCATAAAAGAACTTCCTTATGCCATACTTTGCATGCCCCATATGTGGCCGCTTCATGTTCTAAGTTGAGGATGAAGCTGGTAGAGAAAGCAAAGGACAAGGAAGTCTTGTTTCCCCTATGGAAGCAAGTCCAAGGGCCAATGTACGTGAATAAAGAAGAGACAAAGCATTAATGACAAAGTTAATGAAACAAATGTCAAGCTTGGTCTTTCAAATGAGACAAATTAGAATGAAAGTGAAAGGAATATCAATTAAGAGTTGTGAAGCTATATTGATGGCAATGGGACTACATGTCTATATCCTACTAATGTTCATTCATTGTATTTGCTCCAAAAAACTAAGCCTTTGAAGGAAGTCTAGTAATTTAGGGCGTTAGGCTGGTTATCATGTTTGTGCATCTACAATGTCTGGTAATAAAATAGCTTTCTTTTGTGGTGTTTGGCTTATTAGTTGACAACTTAGGATTACAATAATTGTTGTATTTTGGATTGCTAAAATAGATATTATAACAAAATATTGCTTCCAAGAGGTCTTCAATCATTCTCAAAATATGGCAATTAACATGCCAAAAGTACATACATAAAAACAAATTACTTAAAATAAAAAAGATAAAAAAAGGGAAAGGAAATCCATTCAAATTCATCACCTATCAACATTTCTCCTCTTATTATCTGCATTCCATTAAAACCTAAAAAGTATGCTCAACTGCATATGTCCAAAATACCCATATGCTACACAACTTAAGGGACATGCCAAAGACTATTCAAGAAGTTACATGTACATATTTGCAGTTCACATCCAGAACATCAACCTAAAAAAAAAGAGGGGGGAGATTGAGGGATGCTTTTTTTTTTGTCCACAACTTTAGCTTCTTCCTTATAGATCTTTACACAGTGGATGATGGCCCAGCATAATCCTTTCCCTGTACTTCATATGTAATATTGGTGATCTTCTAGGTGTTATGACTAGTTACTGATAAGACATCATTGAGCACTATGAGCCTGAGGCGTGAGAGTTTAGTGGTGGGAACTTGTTGTAGAGGTTGTTGATCATTTGTTGGAAATGAAATCTGATCGTCTTGGTAAAATTGCTTGCTTATTGTGCATTATCATTAGCTATTGAGATATAACTTGCTAAGAGTTTGAGGGCTATTAAGATAGTTAAATAGAGATGGTATTGATTGAAGATGCAACTCCAAATCCATATTGTCTTCAAGGTCCTAGGAATTTATTTTTTTGGGTCTTCAAATCCTTCCTTGATGTCACTCTAGAGGTGATCTCTGGTGTTTCGTCATGCTGCTCAATGGACATCCTAACACATTGTGGTTCAACCTTTGCAATTACTACATTTGACAGGGGTGGATCTCTCAGTGTTTTTCTTTCGGTGTCAACCTTTCTTCTTTATTTTTGGGGTCCACCTATTTTCTTAATATAGCTTTTTGTGCTAATAATTGATTGTTAGTCAAAGTGAGAAAACGGTATGCCATATAAGGTGGAAATTTAAAAAGTGAGCATCATTGTATTTTTCTATATTACCCAATCTTCTAGTTTTTTATGAATAAACATTATTGACTTCACGCCACGTTTGTGAGGAATGTGTGACTTATCAAAAGTTGTAATCATAGGTCCTCTCATTTAAGTTCACAATAAATTTATCCTATCCACCTTAAACAGGTTTTCACCACAAAATGTCATAATTGAGCTGCAATTTCTCTCTCAAATACTATCAATTGTTGTTTGATAGTATGTATCATTTTACGCTACCATTTATTGCTGAGCTTTCTCCTCTCTACAAAACACAGAGTGATTTTGTTCATTATTTCTTCATAAACTATAGAGTAGGCTTGTCACTTACAACTATTCCTGACATTATTTCATGATTCAACAACAGCGGTGGAGTTATTACCAATTTTTGATTTTTTATCAAATAAATGCTTCCATCAATGCCTCTTTGGTTTTTTCTAACAACCATGTCATAGCAACTAGACTTGCTTTTTATTAGACATCCACAACTTTTTGAATTTGTACTTATCAAACGAATATGGGACCCTCGTTGCAAGTGTCACCAGCTTATGAACATGGGGAAATTCCTCATGAAATGCACTAAACAAGTTCTCCTTAGTGATACACAAACTGTGTGTTCAATGGTAGCTATGACTCCATACAAAAAAGGGTAAAGTAGAGTATAAAAGTCGGTGCACATAAAATCAGTTAAGGCAAAAGATAAAGTTGCTTTTGTCATAGATCTACACTATCAGCCATTAATAAGTACCCCAGTAGATCTTCACCAATAACTCTTCTGAAGCTATTTAGCACATAATGTCAACTGTTTTTACTCTCTTAACCTACAACGACATATGCTATTGGAACACAACCATCGGTTCCATCCATTCCAACAACTCGTGGTACTGTCTTTATAGGACACCATTAGTCATGACACCCATCCAACCTAATGAATTTCATAGAACCTGCTAGGAAAGACTTTCTAAACACATAAATATTCTAGGGGAAAAAAAATCAAGTTTACCCTCTTCTAGTGAGTCATTCGTTTGACATAGCATACAAGGTACGGATTTCAAAACTTTGCCATTTCAACATATTCGACTAAGTTTTCATAGCCAGGCCATGTTCAGCCTTACTCATGGATATTTTTTACATTTCTTAAGATTAGTTTTCCGCTTACAGGTCCATATCAATGCATTACCTAAGCAACTATGCTACACAGATCCATTGATGGAGTTTTTGCTTTCACATCATTCATTAAGGCCTTGGCTATCCATGGTACAGTTGTAGCTAGGTCATCTTGTAATCTCTCACATTCATGTATACATGACAAAGTTAAGGAATATGAATACTGCAAAGACAGTCCTCTCCTATGTAAATTATAGTATGTGTGTGTGTGTGTGTGTGTGTGTGTGTGTGTGTGTGTGTGTGTGTGTACACACACACACTCACACACATATGTCTATATACATATGTATACTCACTTACATACATACATACATATATATATAGACACACACACACACACACACACACACACACACACACACACACACACACACACTGACTAACTCTTTATTCTTGAATACTTGTAGATAGTACCCTTAAGTAGCTATATTATCTATAACAAACTCTAGAAAGTCACTTTCATCCTTAAAACATATCCCACTATGTGAGCTCAATACTTCCATTTGGTTTTACCTCCCAGAATCTGCCATCATAGACCCTTTTATTTGTATCAACTTCATTTTGACTTGAATCCTCAAACATATCATTATCCTCAATTAATGACCCATCTAAATTCCATTTTACCATTTACATTATGAACATAAGCTAGATCCTGTAAGTCCCTACTACCATCGCTCCGAGAATCTTTTGAGACTACCTCTTTCTTCATGACTCGGTTTCTCTTTATGAAGGTGCTATTGTTTATATTTGTAACCCTTTGTCCCTTGGACTAAGCCCATCTATTGTTAGTGAAGGGTTTATATTTATGCATCTGGAGGTATTAGAAGGCTGCTATAATCTTGTGCATGTCTGAAAAACATAGGTGGTTGATGTCTTGAGGAAATAACTCCTTCTCTTGTAAAAGTTGGTGGATACTGTGAGAAAACTAGAGGATAGTTTAGTGAGGAAGATAGAGATTTATTTAAACAAGATGAAGAAGCAACTTTCTGATGGTCTGTCATAGTCTTATTAAGAGACGCAATACTAATCCTCTTGGCCAAAATGTATCCTCCATTTCTTTAAGTCTTAACATCTTATACTCCATCCCATTCACAACACCTTCACCATTCCCAATTTCTTCATTATGATCCTCAGTTTCATTCATTACACTAGCATTACTCCTAATTTCTTCATTTTAATCCTCCATCCTATTCATTAGACCATCATCATTCTCAATATCTTCACGCAATGCATTCTCTTCAAGTCCTACATTTTACCTCGAACTTAATTCCTACATTTCCCAGTACCCGTTTCTTTCCCTTTGCAAACTTCATTCACCATACTCCCTGCTGTAGTTTCCCCACGAACTTTATTCCCTTGATTCCCAATATTGAAAATATTGGCATTGTCATCGTTTAGGTGCTCCCTCTATTTGTTGTATTCTAGTTGGACTTTTCATTTCCATTACATAAGATGTGGCTTCGTTTTTCACATATCGTTCTTATACATCCTTAACAAATCTTTGTCATAATTTGTAGGCATTCTTTGTCTAGGTCTATCATCTTGATGTCCAAAAACACACCTCAGTGCCTTTGGTTTCAGTCTATCATAGGCATTATATGAAATCTCCAGCAATCTTTCATCAAATCAATCATTTGGTACATGTTAAAATCCCCTAATCCAACTATAAATCTATGTATGTTGCATATAAGTGCTACTATAAATGTAATTTCTATCTACATTTACACATACACACAAGGGGATGGGGAGTGACAATCAACTCATTAACTTTGGTCACCATAATCCACGTGAAGTATTTCATTTAAAATCAAACCCAAAACTCAAAATTCAACTTCATTCAAACATTTTTGGATAAATTTCACAACAAAAATATGCACATTTGTAACTGATAATTATATAAAAAAATTCACATTTATAACGAATGTAAAACCATGCCTTTTACTCTAATCTCTGGAGGTCCCTCATTGCATTTCTCCACTTCAAACCTTGCCAACTTGACAACTTCTTCTACTATTGCTTTCTAGTTGATCAAATAATGTATTTTGTGAAACTTATTGATGATTAAACTTCAATGAACCAAAGCATTCTTCTAGGGAATATTTCTGACTTTAGCCTTCAACATAGACCTTAAATTTTTGAAGCGATAATTAGGCTCCACTCTTTAGCTTGATCAGGTAGAGTCATTACCTATGATCGCTCACACTGTGCTTGAGAATCAATACCTAGGGATAATTTGGCCATTTTCATGGTTTGATACTCACCTCAATAGTTTTGCATGCTTTAAACTATGTTGCATTAAGGTCAAGGAAGATTAAAACTAATGCTAGAATGTGGCAACATTTGAAATTATTTTGAAAAGAGTCAGGGAGGTAGATGTGAATATTATTTTTTTTATCATGTATTGCGAGAACATTCTAAAGAAGACTCCATAAGTCGTATGAGTTTTATAATAACTGATATTAAAAAGGTGCCCTTCTTGAGATGTCCTAGTAGTAGGTTCTTGATTTCTTCAAAATAGATCAAGGTTTGATTTGTTCTACATAGTGTGTGCATAAATTTACCCAACAAAAAAATATTGTTGCTAAAAAGGTAAAAATATTATGGTTTTTAAAAAATGAACCATTATCTACGACCCATTCGATGCATAGAATTTATATATGTAATTATTTTTATTTTAATTTGTGTAAATTTGTTTTCTTTAGTAGAAAATTTTTTTAATTCTCATTATGATAAACATGCTAATGCTTGACAAAATATAAACCATAAATGTGATATCTTAGTTTCTAACAATCATAGTGGTTGATTGTTTATTAACTGTTCTAATTATTACTGAAATACTATTATCATGAGATTTGGAGTTATGGCTGCATATAACTTTGGAAATCAGAATATTTAATACTAGAATCATTGTTAATAACTTTTGTATTATCATTCATTTGCCAAAATTTTGGTAATATTAAAAATTAGAATCTTTTATTATATATATATTTAAAATAATTGGAAAGGCAAAACCATAAAATTGAGTAGGAGCAAACAAGCTGAAGAGATACTAGTGGAATGGTTTCTTGTATTGTGGAAATTATTAAAGTAAATTTTTGTGGATCTATATTTAAAAATAAGATGACTAAAGGTTTTATTATAAGGAATGTTAGGGATAGTTTTATCTAAGTCTTTTCAATACAAGGTACAACACATGTAATAAAAGCAATGATACCCCAAAATCAAATTCAACCAAGGATTCGTGAAGTGGGATGACATAAGCTGCTAATTAAAGATGTCATTCAAGCAATTATTCATGCCTGAAAGGGAGATAAACCTTAACAAATTTAAAATTTATGCGCAATTCTTCTTTTAAGTAGTATTGTAAGCTTCATTAATAATATCAACCTAATAATAAAAGACCAAAAGGCATATTATAATGCTCATTGTATACCTCCTAGCCATCTCCATAAGATGTAAACACTTCACCTTGAATGTGTATTTTGTCTTTTACTTTACAACAAAGTTACCTATTCTAATCTCCTTGCTATCATCCTCCTAACCCCATAAAATAATATAAAGAATATCCTTTAATTAAAAAGTAAAATAATTAATGGACATGATTTTTCTCACCATTGTGAGGCAAAAAACGCAACAACAAAGTAAGATTTCGCCTACATGTTAAAGCATGTCACGTTTCATGTATATGATTACTTTCAATTTAAGGAAAAAGCTACAAAGAATGTTTGTAATGAGTTGCAAGAATCTAAATCATATTATACAACCATTCAAGTGGATGAACTTTTGCAAGACTTGCAAGAAAGTTCTTGTAACGCCCCCAAATTAAACATGATTCACTGTTTGTATTTTCCTTAATAATCTCTCAATTATAATCTGATAAACTCAATAATAGTGGCGTTACCGCCGTCCAAAAAGGACAAGGCTTGTAACATGAGCACTATAAATAACAAAGTTAAGTATAACCTCAAATATATACACTTACATCAAGTGTTAACCAATGAAAGGTTTATAAACTATAGTAAAATAAATCACCATATAGTCTACATCTTGATCCATAGAAGAATTCAGTATACAGTTTTAAAGTATGCATATACTGCATTACTCCTAATCCATCTGGATTTCCTTGATTCACTTATCCTCTTCAGCTGATTTGTTAGTATGAGGGCAATTCTCTGAGCATTTGCCTAAAACAAAACATGAAAAATATTTTGAACTATAAGCCGAAGCTCAGTATATGCATTCCTGAATTATTAAATGATATTTGAATAAATTGTTTAGGCGGCCGCTTTGCAATTCAATTTAAGTTAAAACAGTGAATGAGATGAATGTAAAACTGGATTGCTAGTTATTACCTGATAATGAACCTCTTGATACTGTTATGATCTATAGATAGGTGTACATCTGCCAAGCCGATCGGGGACCTGGCCTGAAACCGCGTAGGAAACTGAAGAGCGAATGCCCTATAGATTATAACTGACGGGGTCACTAATTAATTGATAAGTCACTGTGTAAAGTGATTCATTGATGTACTTACCAAAGCATGATAACGTTGATAAATACACTTTGATTTGTAAAGATACAAGCAATCGACGTACCTGAAGTCTTTAAAATGACATTTCAGTTGATAATACGTATACACAAGGGAAAATGATAGACTAAACCCCATTTCTGTTCAAGAAATATCATTATAGATAAATATAGTTAGTAAACCATGTTCACTGACATACTTTATAATTTTAATGGAAATTGATTAATTAAAAAGATTTCTACAATCTCAATAATTCAATAAGTTAAACTAAAATGATCTGAAAAATAAATCAGTTAGGGTTATTGAACCTGAAATACAACAAACTGATACAAAATAGATCAATTGGAATGATTGAGTTGCTAATAAAAAGATTTCAATTGATATAAATGAAATATGGGTTTCTGATATTTCTGAAATGGATAATGGAAAGTGTGATGCTTCTGAAATGGATAATAGAATGCTTAATGCCTCTAAAATGGATAATAGAAGGTTCAATGCTATGAGGGGTGTTGTGAGGTTCATGAAAGCTCAAATAACCTGAGTTAATCCAATAGACACTAATTTGAGTCATTACTGTGCCCACTTCTCAAATTTCATGTTTATGCTCACTTAACTCGGTTTCTAAATCCAAGTAAGCTTCTATACATAATCACACTTGTTAAACTCACTACACATTGTAATTTCCTTGCAATACCCATTATAGAAACTTTTGAAAATACTTCCAAATGTCATGATTTCTGTATTCACCCATGTTACCGTTTGATGGTCTGCATTAGAAAGTCCATACCTTTCACCCCCGACCTCCACATAAGATGTAAAATCCTAATATGAAAAGCTCATAATGTCCACTAAAACTTTTATTTAGGACACAAAGCATGATTCACATAGTAAAGTCCCTAAAATTAGGGTAGAATATAGACGTGTATAATTTTACTTCAATCAGCACAGTCATAGCAAAACGACCATAACTTTTTTCACAGAATTCAGATTAAGGTGATTCAAAAGGCATGTGAAAGCTAACTTATTGGTATATCCACACACCAAAAATCACAAATTTTTAATGAGGTAATCAATACCAGTTTTTTCATAAAACCCACTGTTCAAAGCTGCTCTCAGTTTTAATGTATTCTGTGCAGTCTTCAGTAAATTAATCATAACTTTATGCACACAACTTGGAATCAAGTAAATCTAGAGCCTATTGAAAGCTAACTCATTGAGCTATCAATCCATCAAAATCATAATTTTCTCGTGCACCAATTATTACCAGTTTATTCGCAAACTCACCCCTATTTTGGGGTCTGTTTACAGTATAATAGCCCATATTGCAATCTTTTCTTGACATAAACCCCCACTAAAATCAATCTTTCACTCATCTAAATCCACAACAACATTACTATAATCATTTATGATGATAAAGATTTTCAAATCAAATACAAAATGATCCAAATCCATCACTTCGAACTTAAACTATAGCATGATCATGAACAATCTCAACTCTCACATGCTTTATGCTTAATCAACACTTAAACACTTCAAAGATAGCTCTTAGTCTTGTCAAAATAGCATGATTAATAATAAAAACAAATAAAAACAAGAATCAAAAACAAAAATCAGCATGGTGGGGATTAGAGATTACTCACTTGTTTGAAGAAGAAAAGAGGTTTAATGGTATTTGATACTTGAGGGGGTGTGGGGGTTGGATGGTGGCTGATCTGGTGGATGTAGGGTGGCTGCCTGGTGGCTATAGGGTGGCAAAACAGCAAGGAGAAGGGGCAGTGGCAGCTGCTGCTGTGGAGAAGAAAGGGAGAGAGAAGAGAAGAGCTTTGATATTTTGGTTGGTTTTTCACTTGGATGAAAATGACCCAAATTTTACTTGGCTGAAATTTAACCTCCCAAAATATCTTTTGCTAATCAAAATTAGAGGTAATGATGGTAATTGGCTAAACAAATAGATTAGGAACTTGTTGGGCCGAAATCTGCCTTAAATGAGCTCGGGTTCAGGAAAAAAAAATCAAACAGGGTGCGATTAATTTAACTTTTTTTTCAGAAGCTCGAAATTAAATATGATGTCATGAAAAATGATTTAATCTTTTAAATCATAAATATCGAGGCCTACTATCAATTTTTCCAAAATTATCCAGTAAATGAAACTCGAATTGTAAAATGCGGCCCACAATGAATTCCCCCAACCAGGATGTTTAAATGAGATAAATAAATATGAAAAATTAATAACATGGCTTAATTAAATAAATGAATATTATTTAGAGTCAGGCTATTACAACCTTCCCCCCTTAAAGAGTTTCATCCTTGAAACTTATGAACTTTGTTAACACATACAAGGTTATCCCAACGAGATATGGGTACTCGGCTTTCACTTCTTTGTCAGATTCCCAAGTAGCTTCTAAATGGGCATACTTTGCCCAAAGTAATTTGGTTAAAGATATCTACTTAATGCTTAACTGCTAAACCCTGTGATTTAATATCTGGACTGGGTGCTCTTGAAGCACAAGGCTTGCAATGACCGCAATGGGTTTGCTTATGACATCATGATTAGGATATGAAATGTACTGCTTGAGTTATGAGGCAAGGAACACATCATGCACGTGTTTGAGCTATATAGGCGGACCTGGTAGAGAAGCTATGCAATTCGACCTTTCAATAAACTGACATGGTCTAAAAGATCTTGACTGTAATTTTGTTTGTAGTTCAACCTCCTTACATCCTTAATTGATGAAACTTTCTGAAAAATCTTGTTATATATATGAAAGTCCAGGAATCTCCCTCTTTTATAAGCATAGCGTTTCTGTTGCTTTCAATAGGACATTTTCAGGAATCTTCTGACATGTGTCACCTTATTAATGCTGGAGAAGATCTTCATGACCCATAAGATGATTTGTTGTCAATGTCTGCCGTCATTTTATCCTGATGTTTAATAAAGGATTCTCTGTTAGTGCTATCACAATGTTGACTGCTAGGAGTTCCATACTTTCTTCAAACACAAATATTGATCGTAGGTCATGAAGTACTACAGGCTCCAACTTAGAAGAGTTGATCCATTGATATTTTTAGATGCTCGCCCATCTGTTTCAGGATGATAAGAACTGCAAAAGTTCAATCTAGTTCTAAAGGCTCTTTGAAGTGCTTGTTATACCGGGCTTGAAATCCCTGATCTCGATCATACACTATATCTGAGGGAATCCTATGACAAAGTCCATTGAAATTGAATCCCTTTCTTAAGGTTTTGCTCTATTCTTTGGAGCTCAAGATCATCATCCTGATTCACTCTAATTTCCTCCATTAGGGAGGACTGTAATGTAAGTGTCGACATTTGAACATTTACCTTCCTGTGCGACACTAATTGAATATCCAAGTCCTTAAGTTCTCTCAAGAGATTCAGTTGAGTAGTTACTACAGTGTTCAAGGTATGTTATGCCTTCCTAGCAGGGCATCTACTACAATATTTTTCTTTCTTGATTGACATTTGATCTACCACAACTAATTGAGCTTCTTCTATGTGAAGATGTACTTGAAGCTTTGATGATCAGTATTGATTCTTGTATGGTACCCCATATAAGTAATGTCTCTAAATTTTCAACGCAAAAACTAGAGAAATGGGTAGGGTAATTCTTCTCATAAGACTTGAGTTGTTAGAAGGTATAAGCCACCACTTTATCTTTTTGCTAACTTTGTAGCTTGCTTCGATAAATTGGCCAGGGAAGATAATATTTGTCAAATCCTTTCTGAACTCGATAACTCCCTGCTAAACTCAGACAATTTCTAGTCTCAGTGCATTGGTGGGTGTTGGGCACTTTGTAACTGCTTTCACCCTTTTGCAATTCAATCTTAATCTCTTCTTTTGAAACCATATGCTACATAAATACCATTGCCTCTAACCAATGCTCATGCTTCTTGTATTTGCTATATAATTGATGTTCCTTTAAGGTCTACAACACTGTCCTCAAATAAACCGTATGCTTATCTCTGTCCTTGGAGTATTTCAAGATATCTTTTATAAACATCACTACAACTTGTCTAGATATGGTCTCAAACTCTATTCATAAGATCCATAAAGGCTGCGGGGCCATTGATTAGGTCAAAAGGCATCACAGTGAATTTATCATGACCCAAATATGATCCGTAGTATGGTTTTGGTAATGTCTTCAAGTATAATCCTAAGTTAATGGTACCCTAACCTCATATCAATCTTAGATAAGACTCATGTTCCCTGCAGTTGATCAGTTATCTACTTGGGGTGATGGGTATTTGTTTTTGATGGTGATCTTGTTCCGCTCCCTGAAATCAAATGCATAACCTCAAGGTTCCATTCTTTTTCTTTACAAATAGAACTGGGAATCCCATTGAGGAACATTTGGGTGGTCCGATAAATACTTTCGGTAATAGCTCATCTAACTGAATCTTCAGTTTTCTAAGCTCTGTTGAAGCTATATAATATGGGTCATTGGAGATAGATTGAGCATAAGGGATTAATTCAGTCTCATAATGAATTTCTCATTGCGGAGCACTCCTGATAATTCTTCAAGAAGACATCTATAAATTTGCAAACTATAGGAATATCTTCTACTTTTTCTTCTTTAGGATGAATATTAATAGCATAATACCAATACACAATATATCCTTGACATAAGAGCTCACTTGTTTCCATAACAAAATTTAAAGGATAAGGTTTTTCCTCTCTGTGACCATGAAACATATTTCTCTCCCTTGTTCATCTCTTAAAATAACTTTAGGGCCACCACAACCTATTTTTACCCCATAAGTACACAACCAGCTCATTTCCAAAATGATATCAGAGTCTGATGAGTCAAATTAAATCAGAACTCTGGGGAAAACTCTCCCACCAATCGTAATTGAAACAAATTTATGAGATGTAGAACACTCAACTTTAGAGTCATTGGAACTTAATTCCATAATTGGTTTCTACCTCCTTATTATCAAGGTTCACTTGCATGGCAGATCATGTGAATATAAATGAATGAGTGGCAACTGAATCAATCAATACACAAAATGGTTTCAAAATTAAAGGAGAGTTCCAGTAACTACCGCACCAGAGGTGGCAGTATCCTTCATGCTCAACACCTACGACCTTCCTACAGCTGCGGGCCTCGGAGGTGGGAGCCCATGTCTACAGCCTGCAATCTTCAAGAACTGGCAGCAATAAGGTGCCCTGAGCTACCGCACCACATGCATTTTTTAGTTTCCACTTAGCAGTCCGGAGCGGTATAGTTCGTTCTTCCGCAATTCTGCTCCAAGTGAAGTCAGGCCCTAAGGGTCTATTCTTAACATTATTTCATCAAATATCGATTTCACCAGTTAGATAAAATGTTCCAATGTTTACCCTTTTATCCTTTGGAACCTCTATTACAAAGAAAATTTTCTCCATTCCTCGAATCTATTTTTCAGGTTCCACTGGGTCATACTTTGTACTCTAGAGTTCTTTAGTCTGAATTAGCTGAAGGCATTTTTCCAAGGGGCAGTAACCCATCAAAATTTCTCACTGACGTAATCCAAATGCATGGCAAAAATTTTGGTTGTCAAACTTAAGCTTTATGCAAGTGGTCTTCCACAGGGAACTTAGATTGAATTAGCTAAAAAGGTATTGCGTTTCCCTCAGCAATGGATTCCACAAGTTAGACAACAATTAACCCCTATACAAAGTGTAGTTAATATTTATCTTCTGTACAAGTGTGCTACAAAATTATCGTCTATTAACATAGGTGCAACCCAATTATAAACCAGCTACTAGCAGTAATTGGGCTCTTAAAAGCAGGAGAAAGTGACCAAGACTGATGAAGATGTGGCATGAGAATAAATGGTGATGCAACTGGATGAGGAGATGCCATGGAGACAAAAGACAAAGCCCCTAGTCAAAGCGAGAAACATCCAAATAGTTGATAATCTAACCAAGACAATAGTAAATGGTATGTTACCAGAAAGTGTAGTGAAATATTTTCAAGAGTAATGCCTACTTCATAGATTGAGGTGGAGTCAATGGACTGCTTGCAAAAGTTTAAACAATTTGAGCAAGTCTTGAATTGCAATGGATTGAAGCACAATATCTCTCTAAAGTGTCCTTGGTTTCTCTTCTATGGAATAGTCGGTAGTCAATAGTTTCAAACTTATGTATAGCAGAATAAGCCTCTCTAAAATCCGACAATTTAGGGGATACTGCATCAAGAATCCCCCATATAGCTCGCTTAGATGAAATTCTTAGGTTATAGAAGAAAATATATCTGTAATTATTGAAGCATATTAAAGGAGTTGCCTGTACAAAATGACACCCATATGATGAGGAAGCATACGCTCAAAGTTGTAGGTACCCACTGACTTGAACAGTCTGTACCATAAGACTTCTAGGCTGAATTTCATTGAGCACTGGTCTCCAAATGTGCTGCAACATGGGTCATTGGAAAGCTTACTTTTTAAACTTTGATATAGACTAACTAAAATATCTCTATCTGATGGAATGCATAGGCTGCAAGTGGACTAAACTCAAATCTTATACATTAGGATTCTGCTTAATTTGCAGACTTTGACTTGTCTAATAGTTTTGAATAACCAAATGACCTCTAATCTACTTGAAACTTGTTTCATATGAAGGATATCTCCTTAAACTTAAAGTCAAGATAGGAAACCCTTATGTAAATCATGGTGATCATAAACAAAAGTTACTTCAAGGTCGGTTCTTATGCACTGATCAAAACCGCCAAATTGATTGAACTTGTGTATTCTGTCAATACTTGGTTTTTCCTATGCATTTAACCTCAAAATGAGTGAAGGGCCCTTCATAGGGCACATTTGTAACAACCCCCAACCCTAAGGCTCGGAGTGTTAGTGATTCTTAAATTTCTGGGGTGAAACGGATAGAGTTTCGCTTGCAAACTAGCCATTTTCTAGGCTTAAAGCCTTACATCAAATCCCCTGCATTGAATAGAAGTACAAAAGGATATCAAATCAAGTTCAACGGTTACACACTGGAGATTACAACTCTACGGGCTACACGTCCAGAGTACAAGGGTTTACATCCCAAAAATAAACAATTCAAGCTAAAAGAATGGCATATCATTCAGATGGGTGACTCATATGACCATACATATCTAAATGCATTGGAACACCTTTAACTTATTGTTCAAAATCACCCTCGAATCTGATGCTTGAGATCAAACTATATACACATTATATGGATCCATCTGACAAAGAAGAACATACGAGTAGAATATATATATGTGAGATAAGAAGACATTACCAGCGTTACAAATCTCCAAGGATATCATAATAGTCCCCATTCCTCACTAACCAACTTTCTCAGTATCTTAACTTCATATTTCATATCCCATAAAAAAAATCTCAACCTGGTTCTGATACCAAATCTGTAACGTCCTCAAATTAAACATGACTTACTATTTGTATTTTCCTTAATAATCCCTCAATTATAATCTGATAAACCCAATGATAGGGGCGTTACCGCCGTCTAAAAAGGACAAGGCTTGAAACATGAGCACTATAAATAACATAGTTAAGTATACCTCAAATATATACACTTACATCAAGTGTTAACCCATGAAAGGTCTATAAACTATAGTAAAATAAATTACCATATAGTCTACATCTTCATCTACAGAAGAATTCAATATACAGCTCTAAAGTATGCATATACTGCATTACTTCTGATCCATCCGGATTTCCTTGCTTCACTTATTCTCTTCAGCTGATTTGTTAGCATGAGGGCAATTCTCTTAGCATTTGCCTAAAACAAAACATGAAAAATATTTCGAACTGTGAGCTGAAGCTCAGTACATACATTCCTAAATTGTTAAATGATCTCTGAATAAATTGTTTGGGCGGCCGCTTTGCAATTCAATTTAAGTTAAAATAGTGAATGAGATGAATGTAAAATTGCATTGCTAGTTATTATCTTATAGTGAACCTCTTGATACTGTTACGATCTATGGATAGGTGTATACCTACCAAGCCGATCGAGGACCTGGCTGAAGTCACCCGGGTAACTGAAGGGCGAATGCCCTATAGATGATAACTGATGGGATTACTAATTAACTGATAAATCATTGTGTAAACTGATTCATTAATGTACTTACCAAAGCATGATAACGTTGATAAATACACTCTAATTGGTAAAGATACAGGTCATGGACATACTTGAAGTCTTTAAAATGATATTTCAGTTGATAATACGTATGCCCAAGGAAAAATGATAGACTAGGCCCCATTTCTGTTCAAGAAATGTCATTATAGATAAATATAGTTAGTAAATCATGCTCACTGACATACTTTACAATTTTAATGAAAATTGATTAATTGAAAAGACTTCTACAATCTCAATAATTCAATAAGTTAAACCAAAATGATCTGAAAAATAGATCAGTTAGGGTTATTGAACTTGAAATGCAACAAACTGATACAAAATAGATCAATTGGAATGATTGAGCTGTTAATAAAAAGATTTCAATTGATATAAATGAAATATGGGTTTCTGATATTTCTGAAATGGATAATGGAAAGTGTGATGCTTCTGAAATAGATAATAGAATGATTAATGCCTTTGAAATGGATAATAGAAGGTTCAATGCCATGAGGGGTGTTGTGAGGTTCATAAAAGCTCAAATAACCTCAGTTGATCCAATAGACACTAATTTGAGTCATTACTGTGCCCACTTTTCAAATTTCATTTTCATGCTTACTTAACTCGGTTTTCAAATCCAAGTAAGCTTCTATACACAATCACACTTGTTAAACTCACTACACTTTGTAATTTCCTTGCAATACCCATAATTACATAGAAATTTCTAAAAATACTTCCAAATGTCATGATTTCTGTATCCACCCATGTTACCGTTTGATAGTTTGCTTTAGAAAATCCATATCTTTCACTCCCGACATCCAAATAAGATGTAAAATCAAAATATGAAAATCTCATAATGTCCACTAACACATTTATTTAGGACATAAGCATGATTCACATAGTAAGGTCCCTAAAATTAGGGTAGAATATAGACATGTATAATTTCAGTTCAATCTGCGCAGTCATTGCAAAATGACCATAACTTTTTTCACAGAACTCAGATTAAGGTGATTCAGGAGGCTTGTGAAACCTAACACATTAATATATCCACACACCAAAAATCACAAATTTTCAATGGGCCAATCAATGCCAATTTTTTTCCGTAAAACCTACTGTTCAAAACTACTCTCAGTTTCAATGTATTCTGTGCAGTCTTCAGTAAATTAATCATAACTTTGTCCACATAACTCAGAATCAAGTAATTTTAGAGCCTATTGAAAGCTAACTCATTGAGCTATCAATCTACGAAAAAACATAATTTTCTTATGCACCAATTATTATCAGTTTATTCGCAAACTCACCCCTGTTTTGGGGTCTGTTTACAGCATAATAGCCCATATTGCAATCTTTTCTTGACATAAACCCCTGCTAAAATCAGTCTTTCACTCATCCAAATCCACACCAACATTACCATAATCATTTATGATGATAAAGATTATCAAATCAAATACAAAATGATCCAAATCCATCACTTCAAACTTAAACTATAGCATGATCATGAACAATCTCAACTCTCACATGCTTTATGTTTAATCAACACTTAAACACTTCAAAGATAGCTCTTAGTCTTATCGAAATAGCATGATCAATAATAAAAACAAATAAAAATAAGAATCAAAAACAAAAATCAACATGGTAGGGATTAGAGATTACTCACTTGTTTGAAGAAGAAAAGAGGTTTAATGGTGTTTGATACTTGAGGGGGTGTTGGGGTTGGATGGTGGCTGATCTGGTGGATGTGGAGTGGCTGCCCTGGTGGCTGTAGGGTGGCAGAACAGCGGCAGTGGCAGTAGCTGCTGTGGAGAAGAAAGGGAGAGAGAAGAGAAGAGCTTTGATATTTTGGTTGGTTTTTCACTTGGA
The DNA here is from genome assembly GCA_029747015.1 of Carnegiea gigantea. Lineage (NCBI taxonomy): Eukaryota > Viridiplantae > Streptophyta > Magnoliopsida > Caryophyllales > Cactaceae > Carnegiea > Carnegiea gigantea. Next base: position 33,475 of record JAKOGI010002188.1, read on the forward strand.
TGAACCTAAATTTTACTTGGCTGAAATTTAACCTCCCAAAATATCTTTTGCTAATCAAAATTATGGGTAATGATGGTAACTAGCTAAACAAATATATTAGAAACTTGTTGGGCCGAAATCTACCTTAAATGAGCTCAGGTTCCCGAAAAAAAAAATCAAACCGGGTGTGATTAATTTAATTTTTTTTTCCAAAGCTCGAAATTAAATATGATGTCATGAAAAATGATTTAATCTTTTAAATCATAAATATCTAGGCCTACTATCAATTTTTCCGAAATTGTCCGGTAAATGAAACTCGAATTGCAAAATGCGGCCCACAATGAATTCCCCCAACCGGGACGTTTAAATGAGATAAATAAATGTGAAAAATTAATAACATGGCTTAATTAAATAAATGAACATTATTTAGGGTCGAGCTATTACTGTTCTTGTGACTTTCAAAATCTACATATTATGGATAAAGTGTCCAAGCCAATCCTGCGACTTGCTTTGGCCAAAATAAGAAGAATCCAATTTCGAACCAAATATGCTAATTAAGATACACTACATACTATTTTTATATTCTATACTGGCACATAAAGATATTATATCCACAAATATCTAACAACTTATGGAAATTCCTTCCTAGTTTAGCATCTTTATTAATTACAAATGTGAAGACAAGTCTCTTGTCCTACCAGGATGTGAAGCCTCTAATAATCCATGCATTTATTATCCAAGGCATGCACTTTAATAGTCAATATGCCCTACACATAACTGATTCATTATTCTTTGAATCCAAGTACTAGCTTAGCTTTAGATTACATTTCACTTAGCTGTAGATTACACTTTAATAGTCAATATGCCCATGAAATTGTGTTTCAAGTACAGAAGCTATCTCGAGTGTTCAAGTTAGGAAACCAAAGATACATCTTGATTGAACGCTAAATTACATAAGGAGAGCAAACAAGGGGCTGTGATTGTGAATTAACCACCTAATGGGCCAACTAATCAAGTCTAGCCCTAACCATTTTAAGCTTATACTAGTATTTAAGAATGGTCAGCTCTGCCATCAAAGCTAATACAAGCTCTCCATGCATAAGAGCAAACTAACCTCTGCATTCTACACCAGCTAAATGCTCGTAAATATAAATAAGGTAGGTCAAGGCTAACTAAGGCAAATTAGATTAGCAAGAACAATCATCAAACAAACAATAACTAGTGCTAAGCTAACTAAACAAGCTATAATCACAAAAGTGAAAAGCCACCTAAAACAACAAAATAAAATGCAACCATGACTAGCTAATCCAACTACATTAAATATCCTAACCTGAATAAAATGCAAACATTATGACCTAGCTAAGCAAATAAGCACGAACATATAGAGAAAGAGAGATAAGAGATACTCATGCTTTAATTGTTTTAATGCTCCAAAATCGACAAGATTTCAACATAAATCTAACCTAATCTAACCTAAATGGGCCTTAACCAACCCCTATTTATTCTCCTCATGTGGGGTTTACTAGTTAACCTAAACCCTAAAAACTAAACTCCTAAAATCCCCCTTAAAAGTTCCCCCAAAATTGAACAAAGTCAAGCTTATATATACCCTAAAACATGAGTGAGACACATGTAACCTGTGTACATTCCTTGGAAACTGGTCAATACTATGGAAAAATGTAGGCTGTTGAGATATGGCTTGACCGTATCAAGGAGATGCAGTCGTGTCCCTTTGACATGACTACCCTATGTTGATAATGGCTAGTCTTCAAAACTCACAACTATTATTCACATGCATCAACTTGGACGATTGGGTAAGGCTCTTGAATGTTTCGAAGGCTAGCTTTGTGGAAGGTTCAGAGATGTAGCTACTGGTACATGGTGAATAAGTTAAGAGCAATCTAGGATATTGGCCTGTATGTCTTAATTTTTAGAAAAAGGTTCGCTTGGGTTTTGACGGCGGGGCTTGAACTTCAGGTAGCATTTCTCAACATTAACACCTCCTTTGTCCAAGTTTTTGAACTAGGCCTGTTCAATTTATTTCCTGTAAAAAGCAATAGAAAATAAAAATTCTATATAATGTCTATGTACACATGGGTTCAAAACATGTAACATTTAAGACTCACCAGATGTAATTTTCTCTTTAATAATTTTGTATTTTTTTCAATCTTTTAGGTAGTGTTTGATTGGAGGGGGAATGATTTTTCCAGAAAATGGTTTTCCAATTTTCCATTGTTTGGGATAATAAAAGATGAAAAACTATTTTTCAAGGAAAGTGATTTTCCCCCGAATGGAGGAAAAGAATTTCCTTTTTAAGAAGATAGGAAGTTGATTTTCTCTCTTCAACTCTTTAATGATATGATAAAGCTGAAATTTAGATGCAAAATTCGATTTCAGTGGTTCGGATCGAAACTTGACTATCCGATTAGAAAAATTAGCATAAACTCAAATCTAGATTTTGAACTCAAATTACTTTCGTTTGGTCAATATTTATCTCTACCACAACAATTTAATCAACAATTTTTGCCATTAAGATAATTCAGTTGATTTGCCATTGGAATAATTTTAATGGTGTGGATCAGAGCTTGATCATCAGATAAAAAAGATTAAAATAGGTTCAAATTCAAATATTGAGCTCCACATTATTTCAATTGGTCAATATTTTTTTTTTCCGTAGTGACAATTCAATCGTTATTTATCGCACCTTAAACAATGCAGTCAATATTTTTCACTACTAGAACAATTTCAATAATTTGAATTGAAACTTGATCATCGAATAGAAAATATTAAAAATATGCTCAAATCTAAATTTTGAGCACAACATTCCTTCATTTGATCAAAATTTTTCTTTGCCCACAACAATTCAATCAACATTTCTTGCCACTTAAACAATTCAGTTGATGTTTTTTGTCACTAATCAATTTTAATAGTTTAGATTGAAACTTGATATCTAATAAGAAATATTTTTAAAAAACTCAAATACAAATTTAAGCTCAATGTTCCCTCATTTGGTCAACATTTATCTCTGCTACTATTGTTCAGTCAATATTTTTTGGCACTTAAACAATTCAGTTAACATTTTACTTTTTTCCATGAAAAATAATTTATCTTGTAACAAACGATGGAAAAGGTGACAGAAAATCAATTTTCCTTAGTAAGACATTTTCCATGCAAAATGATTTTTCGTGAAAACCATTTTCTTTTTCACCAAGCACTACCTTAGTCTTTAAAAATGGATAGAGTTTAAAGGAATGAAAAATGGAATGCTAACATGGGTAGATAAGTGACCATAGGAGTTTTCCTTAATGATTAGTCAAGGTGCCTTCTATTCAAGATTTCTAGGGTTTAAACTCAGGAAATGACACTTTTCTCTATTCACTTTGCTTTAAGAGGAAATGATCTTCCCTTAATGGGGTCTAAGTGCTTAGCATACTCGTACCTAGATTATCTCCTACTCATGCTTTGTACTAGGCTAAGTAAGCATAGAGGGTGTTTAGTAAATGGTTGTTAGTTGTTTACATTAGTTGTTAGCTGTTAGTTATCTGTATTAGCTCTTTGCATTATTTATTTTCAAAAATAGTGTTTGCAGGAATTAGATGTTTATGAAGTATTGTTTGATAGAATTTCTTTTGTGCCCCTAGTTCTGTTTTACACATGATTTCATTTATAGGTTATTCAATTTTCTTAATTTGAAGTCAAATTTTATTTGTTGCTTATATATGGTATAATTACTTAATAGCAATTTTATTATATTTTCAGTATGAGTTGAAATTTATATAATATTAGAATGTGTAATCTTTATGTATGTTTTTATTTATTCCACAATCTACATGGGATTAAGGATCAATAAAGGCATCAATTTTTTTTCCCAAAAAAGTGGAAGAAGGCAGTCGATTTAGTAAAAATTATATACTTAATACTAATAGTAATTTGAGGCAAGTAGTAATTTGATTCATGAGTCCAAAAAAGCTAACTCCAAATATTTATGACTCTTGTAAATAATAGTAATTTGGGTTAAGTACCAAAAATAGTACAATTAATGGGAAAAAGTTAAATAGATTTTTTCATTAATAGCAACAACAAGAAGTTGGGACAGAATAGTAATTTTAGTCACGAGCCTAAGAAAGCAAGTTACAAAAGGGTCATCTTTCAAGCTTCGCCAAAATAACCATTTCACCCCCAAAACACGAATCCAAACCACTTGTTTATCAAACATCCTCATATTCCCTTACCAATATCAAAGCTTAACAAGGGGATGATTTAACTGAAGGAGAAATTCCCCAATTCCTCCTTTTTAGTATCTACCACACACAAAAAAGAAAATCATGACAAAGAAGCAAAAATTTTTAAGTAATTCTTGTGTTTCAACCTTTCTAGGGCCATTTAATAATTCAAATAAACTATTGACTTTGAGTAGAGATTTTTTTTAAAGAAAATTGAAAGCTTGTTAGCACACTTTATTGTCAAACAACATGCACTTAAACTATTATGGAATTCAACTAAACAAACACTATAAAATGTAAATACTATCTCTGATTCATAGCTTCATTTAGCTCTATCTCCAAGTAAATCAGTAACTTCTTGACACTTTTTTATAGTGATTTGCCAAAGCTAATAGTTTATTCTTTACTTGTTGTTTTACCATCACTTACCCTTTCACCCCATGCAACACCACTATCTATTATCTAAGCTATGCTAATAGTATACACTATTTGTTTCTGCACCATAAAACATATAAGCAGTCGGTTGATACAAAGACTTCAATTCTAACTAATGTATGCAGTCTGCACCCATAGTGTCAAAATGAGCTCTTAATTAGTCAGGAAATAGCAATTTAAAAATAAATTCTTAGGATTCGCCAAACTTTTTATTATAGAACATGCAACCTTGCTTAATATTGGGAAGAAACCTGATGTGACTTTCTAAGCATAAAACCCTAATATAAAAATGAATACTTTGGTATATTTAGCTTGTTTTGATCAACTCTAGCTGATTAGAATATGTCCCCTAGGTTTAGACATCACAGATAATGATCCTAAATAAATTATTCCATTTAGAAGTCATCTACTAATTGCTTTTCCATTGATACAATAGTCTCATTTTAATAATTCCTATATAGTGCACACAACCTCCAACGCCTACAAACATTGGAAGGGGGATTATAATATTCCTTCCATTCTTTTTTTTAAGGTAATGCGTATTTACCAATGTAATCCACTTATTGTTCTTTAAAAGAGCCATGCCTACACTTATTTGGCATTGTTAGAACTGCCACGTTCCAAGATTTCTAAATCCAACCCCTTAATATTGTTCATTAGTGCAAGCTCTTTACTAAGAAACATATCATACATTCTAAGAACCACTATTGGGTCCCCATAAAAGGTTCTTACATATTGCCACGGCATGATTTGTTACTTATAAGGGAAGAATAAAAGTAGAAGCCTAAATGTTATATAATCTATTAAAATATAGTTAATAAGCACCATTCTTACTGCATGGGACAAACATATGGATGACTACATCTAAAAAGCTTATGGCCATATGAATTGTTTGTTTGCAGAGAATTCGCTCCCAGGTAGTCAAGCGCTCTAAGCTACGAGACAGGATAGTCAAGTTCTCTAAGTTAGGAGACAGGAGTTACACCACCATTAGCCTCGAAAAGGAATTCATTCTCTCTTCGCTCACCCATCCACTTTTAATTAGCTTAGTAGAATCATTGTCTTTATTTTAATAATGATCTTTTGCACCAATAATTCTAACCAATCAATTTTAGTTAATGTAGCTACAGCAATATGGACCATTGTTAATTATAAAATAATAGTAATCACCATAGAGGGATGAATAGGATAAGAGATAAAAGTTGAACATAACAACTGTGACACTGAATAAAAGCTAAAAACACAGATAAGAGGCATAGAAAGTAAACTTTCAAGGACACTGAGCAACAACAAAAGAGTAGAAAGGAAAGCAGTATTAGAAAGTTCACCTTTTCAATAGGGCTACGTCTTCACCTAAGGCTCCCTCTTAAGATTTAGATAACTTATATTAGTTCTTCCTTGAGTAACACCATGTCAGCATCCTTATTAGCACCTTGATGCCGCTCGTCCAAGGTTATTCTTGTATAGTTTTCTCGTAATATACTTTGGCTTTACAACACACCAATTATATCTTCCTTGCTTATAAGAAAGTTCCACAACTCTTTTAGCTAACAAGAATTACAAAAGTATCTCAATGAAAAATTTTACAAGATTACAATAAAATCACTTAAGGTTCATTTGCACCTTGGAAAGTATACTGAAAAAAAATAAATAAATTAGAAAATTAATTTTTTTCCTTGTGTTTGGGTCAAAAAAGCATGGAAAATTTAATAGATTTAGTAAAGATTTTTTTTTTTAGCAAATTGATGAGAAAGTAAGGGGAAAAATTAAATGCAAGGCTCCTCACTCTTCTTGTATTGTAGTTACGGCTCATGCTCTATCCTAGTTCCTTGTTTATTAAATGTAGAGATAGAGGAGGGGGCCGAAGGGTGAGGAGAGACAAAGCGATAGAGAAAGAAGCGATATGGCCAATGTAGGGTAATTTCTAGGGGCTTTAGAGTTTTTCTTATTATTTGTAATTCTTTTTCTTATATTATTTCCTTCGTTCAATCAGTGAAAAAAGTTTTACTTTCTCCCAACTTTTTTTTGCTCTTCTTTTTTCTTTCCTTCATGTTTTACTAGATCCAAACAGGGCCTTAGAGTATGTCTTGAATGTCCTTTTGTGTTATACCCTTGCATCTTGAGCCTAATCCTTCATTTCTAGGGTTCTCACAATCGAGAAGACCACTGATGCTAAAATACTATCTATTAGAATGTTTCTTGAGTAATATATTTATAGTAGTGAGCTGGTTAGAGTCCTTGAATGTTGTTAAACAGTCTCCATAAATCAACTTTTTAGCCTTAAAAGCAGTTATCTTTAGGTCTGGTTTCTTCCTCCTTTAAAGGCATAGGATTAATGAAGCATCTAATGTTGTAGCCTTGGTTCCAATTTAGCCAAGGCAATTTGAGCTCATTCAAAGTTGTGATGGTGATAGCATTAAAATTTGGTCCTTGACTCTCTTGAGTTCCATTTTTTGTCCAAAAGTTAATTCTAACCTATGCAGTGAATGCTAATCCTATATACAAAATCTTAGATAACTCTATTGACATACCTATAAGTTTCCCCCCTATTTAAAGACCTACATCACAATCATATGTAGTAAACAATCACGATCTAAGGCATTGAACTCTTCAACTAAAGCTAATTGTAGACTTCACTTGACTTGATTGCTTATTTAATATAGTGGTGCAACAATCTTTTTGTCATTCATCAGAATATATCAATTATAACGAAGTTGATAATCTTCCCCTTTTTAATGAAAGTCAAAACCATAAACATGTAATAAATTTACCAAAATATTTGCACTCCTTTCTAGATTTCATCAAAAGGTCATTCAAAAATGTACTATGAAAACAATATCAGTACCTGTAGCTTCCCTTTAGCATAAAGTTTATAAGCATGAGCACATAACATCATATTTTCAAGCAAGTATGGGAGAGTTCATAGATAGTCAATATTTACCTAAAGAATACCACTTTTTGGGCTAAATATGCAATGAATCATTCTGATTCAAAGTTTTATAACTGACTATATTTCAAAGCCTTTGAAATCATGTCATCGTGAGCTTTTAGAAGCCGCTAGCACTAGGCTTTGATCTAGTAGGTCTAAAGTATGTTCATGTTTTAGTTTCCTGCATTTACATGGCACACTTGTTAGTACTAAATGAGGACCTCCCCCAAATTCATGCTGAAAATAATATATTTTGATGTCATATTGTTAGAATTATGAGGATAAGAGACCACATGACATAAGAACAAATAGTGAATCACATGTTTATTCATATGAATGTGAAGAACAAAATGCGTAATAGCATATCTGAAAGATCCCATATCATACATCATATTATCTAATTTATCTCCCTATAAAGAAGGTAATTCAAGTTCGATAAAAGATCCAAGAGGGAACATATAATGAGTGTCTCATGCTTATGTAAAGACACAATAATGCAACAACAATGTCAAATGGTGTTGTATGCATAATCAAATCATGTTAAAAGTAACACGTGACAAGTTCAAAGCATGAACTAAAAGAAGTTTGATATATAGTCTACCAAAATGTATATAGGCCAACACATGATATATATTTTGTAAGATGAATCAAGATATTACACATGAGAACAAATGTCGAAGACTACAAGTCTAAGATGGTATTCATGCATTACAAAGAATAGAAGTTACAAAAGGATTTTCTAACAAGGACACATATGCAAGATATTATATGCCATCAAAATATGATGATAATGGATTATACGCCTTATCAGAATCAACCATGCAAACGACCTTAAAAGCATTCAAGTAACTATTGGAACTTTAGAAGCATAGTGTCATTCCCCTTTTCAAAGTCATCATGACCACATGAGTATACAGAAAGATAATCAATCATTTAGACATTACACATGTCTTGTTTTTTAAGGTCTGAACTTTGATTTTGAATTTTCAAACTCAATGGTTATCACAAACGAGTTTGTTGCTTCTTATTCTGATATGGTTCAAAGATAATGGTTTAGAAGTTTAGAGCTTTGAGCTCTCAAACTTGTTGCCTTTATGCATGTTGACTTCAAAGTTCGACTTAATTTGTTTCAAAGAGTTTGGAGCATTGTCATTTCAAGCATCAAACAATGACTTTAAAATCAGAACTTCACCCAAGGTCATTAAGATATGTTTGAGTCACTTAATTTTCTGAAACCAATAAAAAAACTTGCTAATGTTAAGAGAGAGATTATTCCTTAATTCCTACATCAAGATTGAATGTTAAATAATGGAAAAAACTGAACTAGCGACATTCAAACACAAAGTGATATAAATACCCATAGCATGTTATCAATGCAAATGAAATTCACATTCATCTTGGTACATATCTGATCTTTGTTACCTTTCAGGATTAACATGCAACTTTATATTTGACCTTGCTGTAGGATTCTTTTGTAGTCTTTAGAACTAGATCACTTCAGGTTTCTTGTTGACCTTGAAGTTTGGCTTTAAAAAACAATTAGCATGTGTTTGTACATTGTTTCTCATGAGCACTTCACATTGTTTTGATCATCTAATATTGTTTATTCCTTATCAATTCGGTTGGGAGCCAAGTGTACCTACAAAATCAAACTCGAACGCCTTTCTTAAAGTGCTTTTGAGATCAAATTTGAGTCTAGGATTGTTAATAACAACCATATTAAGTGGTCTTGCTCCTATAGGTACCCAAATCTGAACAATTTCAAGATAAGAATTACTGTGATATTTAGTACGAGTAAAGTTGCTCTGTCTTCTTGGATAAGTAGAGTGACTTTGATATCCACGATCAAAGTTGCTTTGTCTCCTTTAGGGAACAACATTGTCTTGATAATTATATCCAGAGTTAATTTATTTCTTTTAAGGGGCAAAGTGACTTTATGATTGCTCATTTGTTGTGTCTTCGTTAAAGAAGTTTTTGTAAGAATTTTTCTTGATGTTCAAAGAAACCAATACCTTCTTTGTTAAAAGACACATATTGATAACTAGGCAATTTATCTAAATTTTCTTGCCCCTTAGTCTGTTTTAAAAGAGATTTATAAGAGCCATCACATTTGTTTTGTAAATTAGATTGTTTAAATTCAAGGCCTTTAACCTATGCTTGTAGACTTTCATAATTTTTTTTTGAAAATTTGCATTTTCTTTTTTAAAGGCTAACATTCTTTCTAAGGGATTTAATCTTAGATAAATACTCTTCTTCATATCAACATGATTTAGTAAACCTTGTGCTAGATATTCTTTTGTGAAAGTGAGTGATAACTCATATTTTTGTGTATAATTTTACTCCAATTATGAACTTTTAAAGTCTTTGAAAAGTATTTTAAATGATGATGATGCATATTTTATATGATTTTCCATGAGAAAAAAAACTCGAATTTGGATACAAGATCGAGTAATTTAACCCAACTCCATCTAAGCCTACAACCCATTTCACTTCTCTGCTCCAGTCCACAGCAACAACTCCTTTCCCTTCTTGCTCTCCAGCCCGGCTGGGCCTATCTGAGCATTAGAAATGGCCTAGTGTGTGGCCCACCCAGTCTCTAGAGCTCGTTCACTTTCCCTCCTTTCTCATCTCACCTGTTTAGGCTCGTTCACACGGCCCAATGGCCCGCTTCAGCACTGAGCTCCTGCTTTGCTTCCTTTTCGTAGGCCTTGAACTAATAGTGACATCAGCCAAACAAGCCCAATGCCCTACTCTTCTCCCTTTCTTCCTTCTTCATGTTTGGGTCTATTCATTTCGGCCCAGCTCGTCCAGCCTGGTCTCCCTCACAATCACGATATAAGTGCCTTAATTCTCTCACATACCTAGCTCTATAACAGTATGTGAGTTAAGACCCACATCCAATTCCATGCTTTTGACCTGTATAATTGAAGCTCAGTCGACCAAAAATGGCCAACTTAGTAATAGCTCTAATTGAATTTGGAGTAAATTTTAGAATAGAAAAGTGGTGAATTTCCATTATAAAATGCCAACAAGAGATTATGGCCAAGGGGGGCATCCATTCATCCCTTCATTCATCTACTCACCCAAGCATGCAAGCATTCTTCCATTCTCTCATCTTTCATCTTCCATCTTTTTTTTTTTTTTTTAAGAGTAGAACGTCTTTGTAAGACATCCATTTGGGTTGAGGAGTTTAGAATAAAATAAGCTTCATTAGCTAGTTTTCTCATTTCTTCTCAATTCATTTGTGAGTAAATTTGAGAGTTTACACTTAATTCTATGGTTTTGTGTGATTGAGTATCAAGGTTTGGATATAAAAAGTGAAATATGTCAATATGAAGAGTATGACTAGACCAACTCCACTGGTGTTTTCACTAACTATGGCCGACTAAGTTGCTCTTCTAGAATTAAGATGGATCCTTGACTAATAATATTATTTTCCTGATTCTTTTGATTTTATATTTGCGTTTTATATTGCATAATTTTGAGTTTATATTTGAAACTAGCCTATTCATATATCTTAACACTATTGCTCATTCATGTTGATTACAATAGGTTAATTTGCTATCTTAAATGAATATTAGGCCTTTTAGGTTAATATCATGTTATGCAATTGGGCTTAAAATTATAATTGTTAAAATTGAATAAGTGACGCTATAAATTAGATGAGTTATGTATAAAAATAATGATTCATGATAAGCACTAGTGATGCACTTCTAAGTCCTTATGGATGAAGAACAAATAAGGAATCGAAATAATGAAAGGAAGAGAGAAAGAGTGATTACAGTTTGAATGCAAATAACAAAGAAAGATAAGTAACTAAGGATCTTGGATAAGATATCACCACCAAGATTCTTAGAACTCAATTGTTAGGTCTAGAGAGATAACATATCACCACTGAAAAGATCATAAAAGCCTCTCTAACACCACTCTAGAGAGCTAAACTAGAGATAAGCAAGAGAGGGAAACTTAGAGGGAGTTTGAACTCAACCTTTCTTCAAATCACAAATTGTTATTCAACTAAATTCGAGTATGGCTTTTATAGGGCTGGGCAATATTTTAGGGAGCTGGTCTTACATAGGAAAACATGAAATACAACTTGCTAGGCTAGCATAGAAATACAAAACAAACTAGTAAGAAAACGATGTAACACGAAAAACTAGGGGCTTGAAACTTGATTCCATCAGCTTGGAGGCTCTTTAATCTTGATTTCCCACCTTAGCATAGGTAGTTGAAGGTTTGGAAGTAGGTGTCCATGCACTTGATCCCTAGGAGCGAAGTTTCCCAATGCATTAAATGTTCCTAGTCTTCAGCGCCTTCTCACAGCAGTAGGGTCAGATTCATTGAGCCATAACTCTCTTGTTTCTCGTCCAAATTTGATGAACCAGGAGTCATGCGAATGCTTGAAGAGTCTATTTTTCAATTCAAAAGGGTGCATTGGATTTGGACTAGCTAATTTGAGAGAAATTGTCTGCATAATTCAGATGGTTAAAACTGGATAGTTTGGATAGTTTGGCTTTGGAGTCTGATTTGGAGGGGCAAACAAAGTCCTAATGACTTGAAACTTATTTTATTAGAAAGCTAACTTCTTAAAATAAAAGTTTTCAGGCAAAATGAAGGACTTAAGTCACCCAATAATTAGACAACTAAGGTCATAAATTTACTGCTTGCGCGGGATAGAATGGGGTAGTAGGTCACTTGGTCTTCTAGTTGATTTCTCAAGACTTTGAGGACCTCTTAGATTTCCTTAGACTTGGGAAGCTCTTGGGCTTGACCGTCATTGTGATCCTCCATGGGTACATCATCCTCCCCTTATTGAAAAGAATTTGCCCTCAAATTCTCAAGGAGATCATCTTCATAGTAGGGCTTGAGGTCCGCCACATTGAAGGTGTGAGAAATGCCATATTACCCTGGAAGATCTATCTTGTAATCATTGTTATTGACCTTCTCAAGCACTTCAAATGGTCCATCAGCTCTAGGCATTAACTGGGACTTCCTTTTGGAACAAAATCTCTCATTCCAAAGGTGCATCCACACTAGATCACCCGGTTTGAACAAGGCTTGTTTGCGATGCTTGTTGGCTTGATCATGGTAGCGCTCATTTGCCTTCTCAATTTGAGCTTGGACTCACTTGTGGAGCTCTTAAATCTCCCTAACCCTTTTACTAGCTTCGGTGTTTATTTTCTCTTGGTGTATGGGTAGGAGATCAAGTAGACCGAGGGGGTTTTGACCAGGCACCACCTTGAAGGGTGACTCATTTGTTGTCCTACTTGGTGCTCTATTATTAGCAAATTCAGCATGGGCAAGGAGAAGATCCCAAGCTTTCAAGTTCTTCTTCACTAAGACCCATAGCAAGGTCCCCAAGGTTCAATTCACCACCTTGGTTTGGCCATCCGTTTGGGGGTGGCATGTGGTACTAAACTTCAACTTTGTGCCCAACTTCCTCCATAAGGTGATCCAAAAGTGACTTAGGAATATTGAGTCCCTATCTGAAACAATAGAGAGAGGAATACTATGGAGTCTCACTACTTCCTTGAAATAAAGATCGACCACAATGATATGCATCATTTGCTTTGTGACAAGCAATGAAATGTACCATTTTAGAAAATCAGTCTACCACTACAAAGATAGAATCTTTGTTGCATTAGGTGCGTGGGAGACCAAGCACGAAGTCTATGCTCACAACTAGCCATGGACCTTGTGGAGTAGGTAAGGGGGTGTAAAGCTCTTGAGGTAGTGAATGACTTTTTGCCATTTGACAAACAGAACACCTCTTAATCAAGTCTTAGATGTCCTTAAGTATGTGAGGCCAAAAATAGTGCTCTTTTGCCATGATGTAGATCTTGTCTTCTCCAAAGTGGCTAGCTAGACAACCTCTATTAATTTCTCTAAGAATGAGCTCACAGGTGTCACACCTTGGGACAAACAAATGGTTACCCTTGAATAAGTAACCCTCTTGTAGTAAGAAATCTCCTTTTGGGTGAACTTGGCAAGACTCATACAGCTCCCCAAAGTCCACATCTCCTTTGTACAAGGACTTTAAATGCTCAAATCCAAGTACACACGAACCAAGTTGGAATAAAAGAAGGTGTCTTCTGGAGAGGGCATCCACACCTTAGTTGAGCTCCCCAAACTTGTGTTTGATCACAAAGTGAAATGATTGCAAATACTCAACCCACTTGGCATGTCTAGAATTCAAATTATACTACCCTTGGATGTATTTGAGAGCCTTGTGGTCCGAATAAAGGATGAACTCATTAGTGATCAAATAGTGAGTCCAATGCTCAAGAGCTCGAATGATGGCAAAGAACTCCTTGTTATAAGTTGAATATCTCTGCCTAACATCACTTAATTTCTCACTAAAGTAAGCAAGGGGTCTTCCTTCTTGGATTAAAACTGCACCTATGCCAACTTTGGAGGCATCACACTCTACCTCAAGCACCTTGTCAAAGCATGGAAGTGCTAAAATCGGTGCATGAGTGAGCTTGTCTTTGAGTTCTTCAAAAAAATTTTGAGCTTGTGGTGTCCACACGAACTTGGTTCATTTCAGTACTTTAGTCATGGGGGTGGCTAAGGAGCTAAAATAGCGAAGGAACCTCCTATAAAATGAAGCAAGGCTATGAAAACTTCTAACATCATGCATAGAAGTGGGAATAGGCCATAACTTGATTGCATCAATCTTACTTTGATCAACTTGGATCCCTTGGGCCGAGACTATGTAACCTAAGAATACCACCATGAGAGTGAAAAAGGAACAGTTCTTGAGGTTCTTATAACGTTGCTCTTGTTCAAGGACCATCATAACTTGCTTTAGATGCTTGAGATGCTCCTCTTCGGTCTTACTAAACACCAATATGTCATCAAAGTAAACCATCGCAAATTTTCTAAGAAATGGCTTGAATACTTAATTCATGAGCCTCATGAATGTACTTGGGGCATTAGAGAGGCCGAATGGCATGACTAAACACTCATAAATCCCAATCTTGGTCTTGAATGCGGTCTTCCACTCATTTCCTTCACGGATCTAGATTTGATAATGCCCACTCTTTAGGTCTATCTTGGAAAAGTATCTTCCCCTATGGAGTTCATCAAGCATGTCCCTAAGGCTTGGTATGGGATGCCTATATTTATTATGATTTGTTAATGGCTTCGCTATCCACATACATTCTCATAGAACCATTCTTCTTGGGCACAAGAAGGGCAGGTACGACACATAGACTCAAGCTCTCACGTACCAAACCCTTGGAGGTTAGTTCCTCCACTTGTCTTTGAATCTCCAAAGTATCCTTGGGGTTTATTCTACAGGCTGGTTTGTTTGGTAGAATGGCTCCAGCAATGAGGTCGATATGGTGTTGTATAGATCTTTGAAGAGGTAAGCTGAATGGTATCTCTTCGGGAAAAACATGGAAAAATTCTTAGAGTAGTTGTGAAGCTAGGGGATGGAGTGGGGTTTCAGTTTTAATTTGTGGAGTGGAGAAAAGGATCATTTCTTTGAGGGTTTTGAACTCACGGTGTGAGGCTATCGAGAGTAGGCTCAAGGAGAGAGAGAAGCATTTCTCCTCCCTTTGGTCCTTCTTTGGTTTTGGGTTTGGTGAGGAGCTATGGGCCAAGGGTGATCTTTTGGCCATTTATGAGTAGGGTATAGGTGTTTTGGTAACCATCGTGAATAACCTTATAGTCAAAAACCCAAGGTCTCCCCAACAATATATGACAAGCATCTATGGGAAGGATGTTACACCACAACTCATCTTGACAACTTTTACCAATTGACAAAGCCACCAAACAATGAGAAGAGACTTGGAGACCTTTACCTTGGTTGAGCCATTGAATGGAGTAGGGTTGTGGGTGAGGCTCGGCCTTGAGTTGAAGTTTCTCTACCAAAGTAGTAGAGGCCACATTTGCAGAACTACCACCGTCCACGATAAGAGAGCATACTTGGCCATTAATGCCACATCGAGTATGGAATATGTTCTCACATTGCTCCTCATGGTTTGAGACTTTACGATCATTCAATGCTCTCCTAAGTCCTTCATCCGCTTCCTGCATGCATTCTTCCTCAAACTCCATTAGATGAATGTCCTTGTCACTTCTCATTCTCTTAAGCATTTGGTACTCCACCAAGGTGAGGACTTTTTAGCTTGGACAATCAGGAGCAATATGCTTAAATCCTTGACACTTGTAGCATCTTCTTTTCTTAAAGGGATTAAGGGGTGGTTTTGAGGAGTTAGGTTTAGGAAAGGAAGGGGCCATAGGTGGTTTGTGGGTTTAGGAGTAAGAGGGAGGCTCCCCTTGTTGAAAAGGTAAGTTCTTTGAGGAGGTTTAGGTGGTTCTCTTTTGAGGTTAGCTTTCTTTTGGTGTTCAACTTTATGGGCTAGTGAGCAAACCTCATCAAGGGTAGTGTAATGTTATAACTCCACTACATTTCTAATAGACTCATTTAAACCTCCCATGTATCTCAGCACCATTTGGTCCTTACTTTCTCGAATGTCACATGTCATGACAAGCTTTTCAAACTCACGGGTATACTTCTCCACACTCTTAGATTCTTACCTAAGGTTATGGAGTTTAGTGTAGTTATCTTGGAGGTAGTGGGATGGAAGAAATTTGGCCTTAAGTTTTTCTTTCATCTTTCTCCATGACCTAATCTTTCCCTTCCCTCTTCTAGCCCTCTTAGACAAAACATTACTCCACTAAATAGAAGCATACTTACATAGTTTAAGGGCTACAAGCCTTGACCTTCTTATCATCTGGAACATCCTTGTACTCAAACACCCTCTCAACGGTGTTCATCCAATCTTGAACTCGTCTAGATTTAGTTGGCCTTCAAACTCTGCGATTTCCACCTTGAAATCCAAAGCTAATCACTTACCTCGCCTTGGTCTTCTAGGCTTCCTTTCTCCTTCTTCTTCACTTGATGCAAAGGGGTTGCTCTCGGACTCATCTTTAACCGAATTGGACTCACTAGTGGAGTGCAAACTTTGGATCTCTCTTCGGTTGGTCCTCATGGCTTGCTCAAGTTGCTTTCTTAGATACTTAAGTTGAGCATCCTTTTCAGCATTAACCTTCATTAGTTACTCAAATTTCTCTTCTAAAGTCATGCTACAAGCCATGCTTGGAACTAGATAGCTACGGGTTCTTTGTGGGTGGGAGTGTGTTTGGGCTAAAGGGTTGTGTTTGGGGTTGGAAGCTTCAGCCAAGAGGATAGCCTAAGCTTTGATACCACTTGATGCACTTCTAAGTCCTTATGGATGAAGAACAAAGAAGGAATCTAAGTAATGAAAGGAAGAGAGAAAGAGTGATTACGGTTTGAATGCAAATAACAAATAAAGAAAAGTAACTAAGGATCTTGGATAAGGTATCACCATCAAGATTCTTACAGCTCAACTTTTAAATCTAAAGAGATAAGATATCACCACTAAAAAGATCATAAAAGGCTCTTGAACACCACTCTAGAGAGCTAAACTAGAGATAGGCAAGAGAGGGGAACTTAGCGGGAGTTTGAACTCAGCCTTTCTTCAAATCACAACTTATTATTCAACTAAATTTAAGTATGGATTTTATAGGGCTGGCCAATACTCTAGGGAGCTAGTCTTACATAGGAAAACATGAGATACAACTTACTAGACTAGCATAGAAAATGTAAGAAACAAATTACAAAACAAACTAGTAAGAAAATGATGTAACGCAAAAAACTAGGGGCTTGAAACTTTGATTCCATCAGCTTGGAGGCTCTCTAATCTTGATTTGCCATGTTAGCAGAGGTAGTTGAAGCTTTGGAAGTAGGTGGCCGTGCACTTGATCCATAGGAGCAAAGTTTCCAATGCATTAAATGTTCCTAGTCTTCAGCGCCTTCTCGCAGCACCAGGGTTAGGTTCGCTGAGCCGTAAGTCTCTTGTTTCGCGTCCAAAGTTGATGAACCAGAAGTCATACGAAAGCTTGAAAGGTCTATTTTCCAATGCAAAAAGTTTCACTGGATTTGGACTAGCCAGTTGAGAGAAACTGTCTGCACAAGTCAGATGGTCAAAACTAAGTAGTTTGGACAGTTTGGCTTTGGAAGCTAAGAAACCTGAGTCTAACATGGTTGGAGAGCAAAACCCACCTAAGCTACCTAAAGAGTATTTTACTCTTGCCACTTATGACCTGCCTACGAGTACCCGTATGCCCATTACTATAGGACATTTGAGATTAAGGATTCCCTAATCTAAAAGGTTCTATCCTTTTATGGGAAATGGTCTAAAAATCCTTTCAATCATGTTGATGCGTTTTTAGAAATATGTTCTACTATCTTCTTAAATAATGTCCCTAGTGATGCTCTCTGTTTGCATCTTTTTCCTTTCTCTTTGAAAGATAAAGCTAAAGTTTGGCTGGATACTAAAATAAATATCACCACTTGAGATCAAATGCAAAAGAATTCTTGAAAAACGTTTTTTTTATTGGTAAACTAACTATCTTAAGACGTGCTATAACCACTTTCTCACAAAAAAAAAAAAAGTGCAATTACGTGAAAGTTGGGAAAGGCTTAAAGAGTTGTTGCAAAGTTGTCTTTACCATGAGGTCCCTATGTAGCAGCGCATCTAGAGTTTTTATTCTGAATTAGATTAGCATAATAGGCATATGGTTATTGCATCTTGTGGTGGTAGTTTCTTATATAAGACTCCTGAAAACGCTTGGGAATTATTTGAACATTTGATTGAAAATTCACGCTTGCATGCTACTTCTTAACGTTCTGATTTTCCTAGGCAATTGGGAAGTAAAGGACGAATTTATAAGGTTTCGCATTCAATTGACATTTCTACTAAAGTTGATGGTTTAACAAAAAAATTTGATCAATTATTATGCATGAGCAAAATGTCTAATGTCCCTTTAATGCATGATGTGTGTTCAATTTGTGCTAGTCCCATGCATGCTTATGTTGATTGTCGTTATGTTGGTAAGTCTGACTATGTGACTAAACAAGTGAATGTTGTCCAAGAATTTCCTCCATCCAATAATCCTTATTATAACACCTATAATCATAGTTGGAGAAATCGTCCTAATTTTTTCATAGAGATCTCAAAATGTTAAGAATCCTTAAGCCCACTCTAGTAGACCTACCCTTCCTAACTTTCAAAACCAGAGATATGCTCCTCCTCCCTCTCATCAAGCTCCTTCTAGGAGCTCTTATATAGACAAGGTAAATTCTACTCTTGGTACCTTAACTTCTGTTGTACAAAATGTTGATTCTAAAGTCCAAGGAATTGAGTATAAAATGCATACTGTTGACTCTCATTGACAATTTATAGCTAAGTTAGAAACCCGACTTGGGCAACTAGCCATAGATGTAGGTAAAAGAGAAGAAGGAAAACTTCTAAGTCATCCCATACATAACCCTAAAGGCTATCAATTTGAACAATTGAAAGTTGTTATGGTTCTTAGGAGTGGTGACTAAGTAGATAATGAAGTGAGTGAGAAGGAACATGATAAACAGGAAAGACTTAACACCATTGAGAGTGACCCTGAGACTGAAAAGGAAAATGACCCATCTCCTTCCCCTGTTGTGTACGAAACTATCGTGTCATGTAAGCCAAGGCGACCTTACCCTCAAGCTTTGGATGCACCATTCCCTTCTAAGAAAGATAAGTAGAGAGATGACATCCTAGAGACCTTTAAGCAAGTTAAGGTTAATCTTCCCCTTTCAAAAGCGATTAAACAGATCCCAACTTATGCTGTCTTCCGTAAAGACGTGCACTTTTAAAAGGAAATCTAAAAATGATAATTCTAAAAAGATTCTTTTAAGTGTGTTGTTAATTCCACAAGTATACGATTATCGCCATAGTAATTACAACTGTCGAACCTCATGGATGCCTGTGAAATTCAATTACTACTCACTAATCCAAATTATTCTCTAAATTGAAATAGAGAAACATTCGTGGAAACTGAGATTAGTACCGATTAACCATTGATCTTGGTTTTTTTAATACTAATTAGTAAAAGATTACTCACTCTGATTTGCAATGAAATAGCAAAATAACATATCAATTCAGAACCTCTAAAGTTGACAAGCCATTATTAATACATTCAGAAGGCTTTTGTACTCAATTCAGAACTGGATCAAAGAGCAGTACCCAGAGTTAAGCACTCAGGGGGAAAACAACCGAAACAAAAAGGGAAGACCGAACATGTATCTTGAATCTCAACTCACAGCCTGTGGCCAAGTATGAATTTGCACCAAGTTGAACACAATTAAAACACAGAAATTGGAATCTTCATTTGGCCTAAGTTCGATTGAAATAAAGCAAATCTGAAGAACTAGGAAAACCAAATGAGGAGTAGTAAAAACAAAAATAAAAATCGTAAACTGCCCAAAATCTTAACCTAAATCCTAAAAACTTTAACAAAGAGCAATCAAAAACAAAGAAGGTTCTGCGACTTGATCTGAAACTGGAAAAAAATTGAAAAATCAAAGGCTAAAAACCCCCCTTCAAGCTCTGTCTTCGACCCCATTTTTTAAGCCCTCAAAGGCCTGAAGAATGCCCCGTTCATTGCCCTCAATTAATTCTTGTAACCACCGCATTTGTGACAGTAAAGATGATGACATGGTGAGCAACAGTTCAGAGGAGGGAGACAAAGACACCGAGAAGACCATCAACGTTGTGGAAGAAGAAGACGAATAGCTGCCCTGTTCTGGCTCTGTTCTCGGGTTTTTTCTGGGCTAGGAACTGACGAGAGAATGAGGAAGAAGAAGAAGAGATGGAGTTCGGCCTAGGTGAGAGAGAAAAAAGTAGAGAAGGAAATGGGAAATGAAAGGGTGCCATGTCTAGTTCTGGGCCGGCCCACGTGAAGAAGGAAGAGGGAGAGAAATGAAGCCCGAAGAAGGACGGCGCGTACTGGGCCTCGACAATGGGCTTCACATGGCTTATCCTCATTTCCCCCTTGATGCAAGCTTGATTTTGAGCTAGTTATTCATCTTTTCTCCAAATTGTTCATTCCCTATAAAATAAGTAAAATAATATTAAAATCCTAACTTAATAATTTATTTTGAACAATTATTAGATAATAAAAGGGTATAAAATAATGTAATTTTAGGTTGAATGAATATCCCCATACTTAAGTTCTGCTCGTCCTCGAGTTAAACAAAACTAAAAATCTTATAAAATAAAATAAAATTTTAGCTCACTTTCGTAGGAATCACGGTTGCACTTAGGACGTGCAACAAGTCCTTTAAACCCCTAGGTTACCCCTAGTGGACAAGTAAGGTCACATGAGGGTTTGTAGAAGATGTACCCTTAAAATCTATAAAAGAAATAAATCAAAAAAGGAAAAGAGTGATAGAGATAGAAAAACAGTTTGAATTCACAAACATAAATATACAAGGAAGAAGACTGTGCACATTCTACCTAACCAAATCACCCATACAGCAAAGATATTGGCCTGCATATAAACGGAATGTACTCATCAAGGTTCTTTACCCCATGGATGACAATCATGATATCAAAGCACTAACTTTTCACCTCACGGTACATCAAGATTTTGAATCCATCCTAGTTCTCGTATGCAAGTGCATCATCATCCTAGGGTTTAGGTTTACCAGAATCAAACTCAATCCCACTTGGCTGACACAAACTACATTACTGACTTACAACATAGAAAGCAAGCTTTCCTAGTAGCAATATTACCTCAAAGGGTAACACCCAGTAGCATACGCGTCAAAGGATAACGCTCAGTAGCGCATGCTTCAAAGGGATACTTGTCATTCTAAATTTTATTTCATTTCCTTTTTTTTCTTTCTTTTCTTCATTTTCATTTCCATTTTTTTTTGGGGGGGGAATGCAAACAAACACCAAAGTAATCGTATCAAAGACAAGTCGGAGAGCAAAGACAAGTGGGAGAGCCAATAATGGAAGACTAAGACCTTAAGGTAATGATGATGGTATAAACAAGGATTGGAGTACACATTGATAATGAACAATTGGGGTTAGAATTAGGACTTAGAATGATACACTAAGAACGGAGACCTATCATGCACATCATGCTTACATACAAGCTAAAAGTCAAGGCACAGGGGATTTAAGCTGATTAGAAAAGTACGAAGCTTCCCCAAAAACAAAACAAAAATTTTTTGGATTTTCAAAATTTTTAAAATTTTTAAAATTTTTTAATTTTATATTTTTCTTTTCCTTTTTTTTGGGTAAGTTTCCCCACCCCCACACCGAAATCTCACAATGTGCTCATTGGAAGTTGAAAGAAACATAAAACACAACCAAAAAGAAAGATAAATATGCAAAAAGAAAAGAAGACTCAAAAAGAAAGGAAATTAATGACAAGACGCTAAACTCAAAAAGAAGTTAATAAAGATAAAACAAAGCAACAAATATATACGAAAGAAAACAAAATAAAAAGAGGAGATAAAGAAGAATGTTTATATCAGGTCAGATGTTGAATTACACCTAAGCTATGCCTTGCTTACAATCAAGGAATTTATGGAGCATCAGTCACTCCATATCAAGCTTAGCATTGCTACTCAAATAAAATCCAATTAAAGCATGTAGGAGCTTATCGAACACAGGAGACCAACTCTCAAAAACATAGAAACAGTGAAAGATACAGAGTTGGAGTCAGAAAGAGTACATCCACCATGTCAATGAAGCACAAGTAAGGGTCCACTTCAACTTATCAAATAGTTGGGCCTAATTACATATCAGACAAATGTACTCATAATTTGCCAGTAGAGTGATCATTGGCCTAGAAATTTGATCATCGTGAATGAGCAGTCTAAGCAAAGTAGTAGGTCCTAAGTCCATAAGTACTTTAAGTTCAATATGCACAAGAGTCTGGTCTAAATCAGTAATCATGGGCACAAAAGTCTCAGACTCTACAAATTCAGACTTGCGATATTCGAAAAGGAGGTCAGTTTAGATGGGGTCAAAAGAAAAAGATTAATATTCAGCACAGAAATCCTCATCAAAACTTTCATTGTCGTCAAACCCGCATGAAAAAGATTCATATTCTAAAAAACGAATATCATCATTAAATTCCAATTTAATGGGTTCAATTACCTCCACACATGTCTCCTGTAAAATATCTTCTTAGTCACCTAATTCACAAGGCTTAACTTTAGTCGTGATGCTAATATCTACCTCACTAGGGTCCTCAAGGTCTTCAACCACCTCAAACTCATGAAAGTGACTAAAAGGGACGGGTAGGCCAGCAGAAACTAGGATATCATCAGTGACATCTTTAGGTGAGCTAGTGAGAGGTGCAAGGTCAGGTGATAAAGGCAAAGAGAGGATACTCTCTAGGTCTAGACTAGGCAAAGGCATAATTTCATTCAAATTAGGCCCAGCAAGATAAGATGACTCAAAATCATCATAGAGACTAACTTCAAGTTTAGGAGATCCTAAACTAGAGTCAGGCTCACTATAAATCTCCCTATTTTGATTAAAATATAGAGAATATTCAGCAATTCTTCGTTTCATAGTCTCTACCATTTGACGAGTCAGTTCATTTATCTTCTTTTCAACACTTGCACATGTAACATCCATGTAATCACGATATGGCAATTACAAGCATCATGATTAGAAAACTCACAATAATTGCATAAAATAGGAGATACATAAGACTGAAATGGGTGATATGAATCTATAAAAGGATCCTGTGGGTGAGGATTAGCATGAAAAATGGACTCGCCATAAGTTGGGTATCTAAGATTCTCATTAGCTCGTTCAAACGCATAGGTTTCCCAAGCTATTTTTTCAAAGAAATCTCAAACTTCATCTTGAGTTTTAGATAATAATCCTAATAAACCTCCAGGGCACATAGACTCAACATAACTTTCAGATTCAGAATTCAAACCCACAGCGATGACCTCACAAATTTTCCATCTTTGAAAATGTTGATTTAATTGAGCACGATGATCATTAAGTCTCGACAAATAACTCCAGAAAGGTTCATACCCGAATTGTGGGAAATTGAAAACTGGCATTCGTGAATCTTTTTTTCAATTTTGAAAATTTTCCAATTTTTTTAGGATTTTCAAAATATTTTTTTTTTAGATTTTGTTTATTTAGAAAATAGGAAAAACAAATCAATAACCCTATGACACTAATTATAAACTCATGATGAAAACAAAAACAAGACACCTAAATTAATTAAGTGAACAGAACAAAATAAACTAACAAAAATAAAGCTATGCTACCAAAATAAAAGAAAGACCAAAAAGACTTAAACATCACATAGTAACCTAACATAGAAAATAGAATAAGTACAAACACAAAATAAGAACATTCTATCTCTTTTTTTTAATGATTTTTTCTTCTATTTCTACATCTTGCACAAATATCCAAACTATTAGTCTCCTTTTTTAGTAGAAAATAATAACCAAAATTAAATTAAATGGACTAAAATAAAAACCAAATGAATAAACTCGAATCAAAAATCAAAAACAAAAGAAATCTAAAACGAAACTAAAACAACAAAATTAAACTAATACACACAAAATTGAGACAACAAACATATAAAACTCGACTCAAACGATTCAAACTAGTAAACTATGACTCGATGCAACCTAATTTCACAACTCATCCTCAGCAACGACTCCAAAAACTTGTTATTAATTTTACAAGTATATGGTTGTTGCCATAGTAATTACGGGTGTTGAACCTCAGGGATGGCTGTAAAATTCAATTACTACTCACTGATCTAGATAATTTTCTAAATTGAAATAGAGAAACAATAGTGGAAACTGAGATCAGTACTGATTAACCAATGATCATGGTTTTTCTTATATACAAATTAGTAAAAGATTATTCACTCTGATTTGCAATTAAATAGCAAAATAACATATCAATTCAGAACCTCTAAAGTTGAGAAGTCACTATCAATACATTCATAAGGCTTTTGTACTCAATTCAGAACCTGATCAGAGAGTAGTACCCAGAGTTAAGCACTCAGGGAAAAACAACTGAAATAGAAAAGGAAGACCGAACATGTGTCTTGAATCTCAACTCACAGCCTGTGGCCAAGTATGAATTTATAGTAAGTTGAACACAATTAAAACACAAAAATTAGAATAGCCTAAGTTCGATTGATGTAACGCCCCAACTCTTAATCTCCATATTAGCATTAATTAATTTGCTAAATAATATGGAGATTAAGAGTTGGGGCATTACAATTGAAATGAAGCAAATCTAGAGAACTAGGAAAACCAAATGAGGAGTAGTATAAACAAAAATAAAAATCCTAAACTGCCCAAAATTTGAACCTAAATCCTAAAAACTTTAACAAAGAGCAGTCAAAAACAAAGAAAGTTCTACGACTTGGTGTAAAACTGACAAGAAATGAAAAATTGAAGGCTAAAAACCCCCTTTCAAGCATTGTATTCCCATTTTTTATGCCCTCGAAGGCTCGAAAAACGCCCCCTTCATTGCCCTCAAGTAATTCTTGTAACCGCCGCATTTGTGACAGTAAAGATGATGACATGGTGAGCGATAGTTGAGAGGATGGAGATGAAGAAGTAGAGTCGTTTCTAGACACCGAGAAAGCACCAGCAGCGTTGTGGAAGAAGAGATGAACGTCTGCCCTATTCTAGCTCTGTTCTCGAGTTTTTTTTGGGCTAGGAACTGACGAGAGAATGAGGAAGAAGAAGAAGAGATGGGGAAGGGGGTGGCTGCTAACGTGATAAGCGCGTGGTAAATAAAGAAGTCGGGCTAGGCCTGTGACTGGAGTTTGGCTTGGGTCAGAGAGAAAAAGGAGAGAAGGACATGGGAAATGAAAGGGAGTCGTATCTGGTTCTGGGCCGACCCACATGAAGAAGAAAAAGGGAGAGAAAAGAAGCCCGGAGAAGGAGGGCATGTACTGGGCCTCGAGAATGGGCTTCACCTGGCTTATCCTCATTTCCCACTTTATCCAAGCTTCATTTTGAGCAAATTATTCATCTTTTCTCCAAATTGTTCATTCCTTACAAAATAAGTAAAATAATATTAAAATCTTAATTTAATAATTTATTTCGAGTAATTATTAAATAATAAAAGGGAATAAAATGATGTAATTTTTAGGTTGAACAAAACAAGTGAGCTAGATTTTAAAATTTGACACTCCACCTAAGTTCAAAGATCCCGGTGTCCCTCTATTTCATGTTATATTGGCAATCACAAAATTGAAAGGGCACTTTTAGGTTTGGGTTTAATGTTAATTTGATACTATATTCTGTTTACTTAGAGTTGGAATTGGGTGAACTGAAACCTTCCAACTGCACCTTTATCTTATTGATAGGTCGGTTAGGACTCCCATGGGGCAAGTTGATCTAGTTTAAGCTGATAAAGGATTCCTTCTTATTGATTTTGTTGTGTCGGACATGGAATCTAGTCAAACTTCTAAGCAGATCTCACTTATCTTGGGACATTCTTTGTTAGGTACAGCTAATGCCACCATTAACTATAGGTCAGAAGTAATGGATATCTCAATCATTAATGTGAGGGTTAGACTTAACATTTTTAAAGCTTCTTTTTAGCCTGTGTCTGAGAATGAATTTGAATGCTTCTTTATTGATATGATTGATGAAATGATTGAAGAAGTTTTACTTGCTATTCTAAGTAATGATCCCCTAGGAACTTATCTTTCTCATGGAAATTTGAGATTGTTTGACTTAGGTAGTACAATAGATAAGATAGATTCTACTCTGACTCCACTCTTAATCTTGAGTCTTCCACTTGGGTGCCCACTTATGAACCCCTTCCACCTTTGGCAAGTTCTCCTATGCCCCTCTCTATTGTGACCTCACCTAAACTTGAGTTGAAACCTCTCTCTATTTCACTCAAATATGTGTTTCTAGGCCCTAAGGAGACCCTCCCTGTTATTACATCTTCTCTTTTGTCTTATGATTAAGAAAAAGAGTTGATTTGAGTCTTATCCGAGCATAAGGGTGCTATTGGATGGTCAGTTGCTAGTTTAAAAGGGATTAATCCAACTATTTACATGCCCAGAATTCACCTAGAGGACCATGCCAAAGCTGTAACACACCTGCAACGTAGATTGAACCCTCACATGAAAGAAGTTGTTCAGAAGGAGATAGCAAATCTTTTAGATGCAGGCATTATCCATCCTATTTCTGATCATCATTGGGTCAGTCGAGTTTAAGTGATCCCTAAGAAATCTGGCATAACTGTGGCAAAGAATAATGATGGTGAACTAATTCTTACTAGACAGACCACAGGGTGGAGGGTGTACCATGATTACAGAACGCTGAATTCTTCACTAGAAAGGGCCATTTTTTCCTCCCCTTTATTAATCAAATTTTCAAAAAATTATCTTGACAAAGTTTTTACTATTTCTTAGACGGGTAATTAGATTTCAACCAAATACCTGTCTATCCTGAGGACTAAGAGAAAATCACTTTTACATGGCCATCGAGTACATTCGTCTATCAGAGGATGTCTTTTGGGTTGTGTAATGCACCTTTCACATTTCAAAGATGCATGATGGCCATATTTTATTATTATATTGGTAATTTTATAGAGGTGTTTATGGATAATTTCTCTGTTTTTAGTTCTACCTTTGATGTGTATTTTGCTAATTTGTCCATTGTGCTAAAAAGATATGAAGAAGTAAATCTTGTCTTGAATTGAAAAAAAAGTTACCTCATGTTCCAAGAAGGGATTGTGTTGGGTCATAAAGTGTCTAAAAAGAGAATTGAGGTTGATAAAGCTAAGGTTGATATGATGTCTAATCTGTATTTGCCTTCTTCTATGAAGCAAGTCAGATCGTTCTTTGGTCATGCTAGTTTCTATAGGAGATTTATTTTAGATGTTACTAAACTGGCTTATCCACTTACTAACCTCCTTACTGAATATGGTCCCTTTGGGATTGATGATTCTTATGTGAAAGCATTTGAAAAGCTTCGATCTTTATTGGTGCCAGCTCCTATTGTGCAGCCTGCTGATTTTTCACTTCTATTTAAGATTATGTGATGTATCCAATTTTGTTATTGGAGTTCTTTTTGGTCAAAAGGTAAATAGGATGCCTCATGTCATATACTATGCTAATAGAACTCTAATAAATGCTCAAAAAGAATTATTCTGCTACTAAAAAAGAGTTGCTGGCCATAGTATTCACACCTGATAAATTCCATACATACCTTTTGCATTCAAAACTGATTGTGTTCACTGATCATGCTGCATTAAAGCATTGGTTGGCCAAGATGATGCCAAACATAAACTCATTAGATGGATTTTGTTGCTGCAAGAGTTTGATATTGAGATGAAAGATAGGAGAAAGGTTTTAAAATACAGTCGCAGACCACTTGTCTAGAATCTTTACTGAGTATACTGATGACTTAGTTAGATTTTCTGACCATTTTTCTGATGAGCAACTATTTGTTATCTCACGTGCCCCTCGCCCTTGGTTTGTGCACATTGTGAATTACCTTACGACTAGGAAGATTCCTCTTTATTGGTCCAAACAAGAGAAAGATAGGTTCTTCTCATAAGTAAGACATTACTATTGGGAAGACTCTTATATTTTTAAACATTATACTTACCAAGTGGTGCGTGGATGTGTCCCTGAGAGTAGAATTCATAGTATTCTGACTTTTTATCACTCTTATGCTTGCAGTGGTTACTTCGAACATTCTAGGGCAGCTACTAAGGTCCTACAAAGCAAATTCTCCACTCTGCTTAGAGATGCTCACTGATTATGTCTTGTTTGTGAGCATTGTTAACATACAGATGCCCTATCATGTCGTGATGTGATGCCCCATTTTTCTATTCTAATTGTTAAAATATTTGATATATGGGACATTAATTTCATGGGGCCCATTCCCCCATGTTTTGGCTTTGTTTACATTTTGGTTGCTATAGATTATGTGTCAAAGTGGGTGAAACCTCTGATTACTAGGACCGATGACCATAAGGTGATAGTCAAATTTGTGTAAGAGTATGTATTCTATCAATATGGGACCCCTAGAGGTCTTATGAGTGATGGAGATAGTCACTTTTTTCATTAGTCATTTGAGGCTTTGCTTCGAAAGTATTCTATGAGTCACAAAGTAGCTACCCCCTATCACCCTTAAACTAATGGTCAAGTTGAGGTGTCTAATTGGGAGATTAAGTCTATATTTGAGAAAATAGTTTGACCCGATAGGAAGGAATAATCTTTCAGATTGCATGATGCTCTTTAGGTCTATTGTGCTGCTTATAAGAATCTCGTTGGAATGTCTCCTTATTAGCTTCTTTTCAGTAAGGCTTACCACTTGCTAGTTGAATTAGAATACTATGTTTTTTAGGCTATTAAAACTTTTAATTTTGATATAAAACAAGCAGGTTGTAACTGTAGGCTTGAAATAAATGAGTTGGATGAAGTGCTCAATGAAGCCTATGAGAAAGCTAAGATTTATAAATCCAAAACTAAAGCTTTTTCATGGCTAAATAATTTCTCTCAAATCTTTTGAATGTAATCAAAAGGTTGGGCTTTTTAAATCTAAGCTTAAGCTGTTTGCTAGCAAGTTAAGATCTAGATGGAAAGGTCCATTCGTTGTCCAACAAGTGTTTTCACTTTGGTGTGGTCCAAATTTTGGATCTCCAAGATGGTCGAGTTCTTATTATCAATGGCCAATGCTTGAAACCTATTGTGACTAATGACATTGAGCCTAATTTGATTGAGTCTATCAATCTAGTAAACCCAGTTTACTACAATGAGTAGGTTGGACCTTGTCTAGCTGAAAACATAAAACTTCTTGCCTGTTAGAAGGCAACCCATTTTTTTTAGGAAAGTTTGAATCTTGTGCTTTTGTTTTCTTTTTGGTGTGCTTGTGTTTCTGAGTGTGGTGTTTTACTTGGTTCTTGGCTATTGTGGTCAGTGACGGTTCTGAAGGTACTTTTAGAGTTGGATTATTAAGCTTACATGGAAATGATTTCCTCGTGCTGTTAGGTTGTGTAGTTGTTTTCTCCATTCTCTCCTTGCTATTGTTTTCTATATTGAGAACAATGTAAGGTTTAAGTGTAGGGAGAAGGCAAATTGAAAATGTTGAGGAAAATTCTTTGTTGAAAATCTTTTGGTGAATTTGATTTTGGGAAGAGTTTGAGTGTTCTAATTATGCATGTGCTGCTCTTATTTTGTGGATTTGATTCATGCGGTCCATGCCCATTAGAGATTATTTTTAGTTTTAACTAGTTGAAGGCCAAACTTTTTGCTGTGCTAATGTCACTATGTAACCGATTTTGAGTTTGAGATGTAATGACATTTGCAATGTTATTGTGAGTATTCAATAAGTATAGAGTTCCCCATTGACTTTTCAATCAATAAACATAATAAATTAAATTAATTAAGTTCTGATATCAGTGCCAATGTTCAAGTTCTATCGCTATTCATATCTTTGCTTGCCTGATTATGTCCTAAGTGCTTCTCTGAGTGTTATCTTCAATCATATCTTTATCTGCTCTTGCTAAGAAACACATTGAATCAAGTAACATTACTAGTAAAAAGAAGTTCAAAAAAAAGAAAGAAAAAGAAAGAAAAAGGCTAATAAATTGATGTGGCATTGAGGACTTGATTTTAAAGATGCTCTTCAGATTTTTATTATGTGGGGTGAAGTTTTATACTTACGGTTTGTTACATGGTTTCAGTGGGTGGTTAATTTTCTTGGGTATTGGGTTATTCACTTAGTTGAAATTAGAAAATTTTGACAATGAGTTGTGGGTTGGTAGTGAAGTGATTTATATGATTTAGAGCAGGCGAATGTAGCTAATTGTTTGATTTCTTCCCATAATCTTGTTCTACTTGATAAGATAAATAAGTATATGCATTAATGTTATTCTTTACTCGAGAACTAGCAAAATTTTTGTGTGGGGGAGTTCGTAACTCATATTTTTATGTATAATTTTACTCCAAGTTTATGAACTTTTTTTTTTGATCAAAAAGTTTATGGACTTTTAAAGTCTTTGAAATGTATTTTAAATGATAATGATAGTATGATTTTTAGGTGAGAAAAAAAAAACTCGAATTTGAATACAAGATTGAGTAATTTAACTCGGCTCCATCGAAGCCTGAGGCCCATTTTGCTCCTCCACCTTAGTCCGCAGCAACACCTCCTTTCTCTTCTTTCTGTCTAACCCGGTTGGGCCTATCTAAGCATTAGAAACGACCTAGTGTGTAGCTCAGCTAGTCTTCAGAGCTTTCTCACTCACTCCTAACAACGACATTCTCCCTTTCTCCCTTCTCAATGTTTAGGTCTGTTCGTTTTGATCCAGCTTGTCCTGCCCAATCTCCCTCACTCACAATTACAATGCAAGCACCTCAATTCTCTCATATACCCAGCTCTATAACACTATGTGAGTCAAAACTCACATCCAATTCCCCACTTTTAACCCGTGGCATTGAAGCTCAAGTAACTAGAAAAGGGCAACTAAGTAATAGCTCCAATTAAATTTAGAGCAAATTTTAGAGTAGAAAGGAGTGAATTTCCACTATAAAAAGCCAACGAGGGGTTAAGGCAAAGGGAGAATCCATTCAACCACTCATCCAAGCACCCAACCATTCTTCCATCTTCCATTTTTTTAAAAGAAAATAAGCTTCATTAGCTATTTTTCTCATCTCTTCTCAACTCATTTGTGAGTCAAATTTGAGAATTTACACTCAATTCTATAGCTTTGTGTAATTGAGTATCAAGATGTGGATATAGAAAGTGAAATATACCAATATTGAGAGTATGGCTAGGCCAACTTCAATGTGTTTTCACTGACTATGGTCGATTAAGTTGCTGTTCTAGGATTAGGATGGATCCTTGACTAATAATATTATTTTGGGTTTATATTTGTCTCTTGCATTGCATAAATTTGAGTTTATATTTGAAACTAACCTATTTATGCCTCTTAATACCGTTGTTTATTCATGTTGATAAGAATAGGTTAATTTAATATCTCAAATGAATATTAGCCCTTGCAGGGTAATATAATTTTATGCAATTAGGTTTAAAATTATAATTGTTAAAATTGAATAATTTATACTAGAAATTAGATGAGTTATGTCTAAAAAGAATAACTCATACTAACTACTAGATAAAAAATATCATTTGAAAATTATAATTTATTTTTTTAAATTTAGGGCCTAATGTTTTAGCTTAGATTGAACAAGAGACTAATTAAATCCCCATTTGAGTTAGTAATTGATATTTGTGTCATTGGTAAAATTCAAAGTCCTAGATCTTTTTCTTATCTGATTTCTCTCTACTTTCTTTACTTATTTGTTTTTCTTTTGTTTCTTTGATCCATATTGATAATTGAAATCCTCACTCGAATTATTATTTATAATTGGAAGAGTTAAATTAAAAATCGCTATTGTTCCTCGCAAGATCAACGCCCTATATGTGCTAGTCTATAGTTAACCTTGTGTACTTGCAAGTACAAATAGTTTTTAAAACTGAACATAAAATCCACATCAGTGAGAAGATATAAAAGTGTTACCTCTTCGAAAATTTCATCTTCTTCTTCCTCAAGATCTCCTTTAGCCATAAGGCATTGATTCATCGTTTCTTCTTGTCCACTTTCCACTACTACAAGTCTGCATACTTATGACCGCTTAATCATCGCAAAGTGAATAGCTCGTAAATGTTGAGCAATTATAACAAAAAATGATGTCTATCGTAAAAGTTAACTATCTACGACAGTGTAAGATGGCTATCATTGTTAACTTTGAAACTTTGTTGCAGGTGCATCAAAATTATGATGAAAAGCCTAACGGCATTAAGGGGTCACCTTGCTTCTTTTGCAAAAATTGAGCAATATTTTCAAAAAAGATAATAGGCTAATTTAGGGGATAATGCAATCATTCAAGCCAACCTTTTTATGCCTATTCTTTGAGCAAGCCAAAGTCCCAAGCTAGATTATTTTCGTATTCTCTCTTCCAACCAAAGAGAAAGATATAGAGAAAGGGTGAGCTAGAGTACATCTAGGGTTTTAATAAGAGAGGTGGAGAGGTGAGAGAAGAGACAGAGGAGGAAAGAGAGGAAATGGGATTAAATGTTGGTATAGAGGATGGATGTGAGATATCATAGAGGGAGGTGAGTCGAAGAATTCGTCAAATGAAATGGCAGATCTTGTAAGCCATGGCAAGGCCGATAGAGATATTGAGCAGGTAATTTTGCTTCTTTTTGTTTTATTGTTTTGCGATGTTTGATGATTACTTTAACCAAATTAGGGAATTTCATGATTTTTGAAGATATTTTACAGGCAAAATGTAGAGGTTTTTTTTTTTTCCCTCTCTATCTTGGAAAATTGATTGATAATATTAAAGGTTGTCACTTCCATGTTGATATGCCCAAATTTCTCTGTACTGAGCTCAACCTCTTCATAGTTCCTTCAAATTCTAGGGTATTGCAAATCTTCAAATATTTTTCCTTCTTTTTTGCATTTTCACTCCTTTGATTTTGACTGGGTTTAATTTTGTCTTAATTAGAGCGCGCTTAAGTTAGTGAAATTTGCTAGGCTTACTTCAATTGCTACTCTAGGAAAGGCTTTGGCTTGTGTGATTACGCAAAAGAAAGTCCTTGTTTGTAGCTTTAAATGTCTTTGGTTTTTTCAGGTTATTTTTGGTTATTTTTGAGGTTGATGATTTTTGTTAATTTGGATTTATCTAGGATAAGATTGTGGATCAAAATAGTGTTACATATCTTTTCCAAATAACAGAGTACGTTGCGCTACTTATCACTGGGCTGATAGGTTGGTGATCTAGACTCCTAAATTGATGTTGACATAGGAGAATCAGAATGACATATTGGCGTATAACTCATCAACAGTCATTACCTCAATGTAAACTTCCTTGAAACTCAGTATGTTTGTGTTCAAACACCACTTGGTTTTGGTTTTTTCTGTTCAATTGAAGCTTGGTTGTTTCAACGGCATCTCATTACTATCTTATAAAACCTCTCTAGTTTGGGGCAGAAGTGATTGGTATAACTTAATTTGACTTAGTTTATGTTGGAAAAGAAAAGGTCCATAGTGAATTGTCGATGAGAGCTTAGTGTTGCTCTACAATACTTCGAATATTTGGAAGGCAATTTTGCTAAGAGATCATACTCCAAAAGGTGTGCTACTATTGGACTTGCTATATGGCAAATGTCAAAATGCATTTTCTGGTGTTTATCAATCATGTCAGTTTGTGTTTGCATTTAGATCTCATTAGTTTGTGAGTTGAGTTTTCAATTATGTTAAGTTTAGAAGACTTTAGAAGACTCTGAAATAAGCTATGAGCGATGCGTAACTAACTAGAATTCTTTTAGGTTTTCTATGTGAAATTAGCACATAGGAGGGGGATCTACTTTGAAATTCAAAAGTCATGAAGGTGATCTTGCCACATTTATTACCTTTTCTGATTAGTATGCAATGCCTAATATGTCCTTCCAGTCACCACTATTCTCGACCCCCATCCTTATCCTTGCCTTCATTGTCATTAATGTTGCAATCTATATTTGTGTTGGACTTGCTATAATCTCTTCTA